>VMDO01006933.1:0-95635 GCA_007922755.1 Pedetes capensis | reverse complement strand
TATTCCCATTTTCCGAAGTGTTATCCATAATTTGTTGTGATCCACACAATCAAATGCTTTTGCATAGTCAATAAAACATAGATAGACATCTTTTTGATATTCTCTGCTTTCAGCTAATATCCACCTGACATCAGCAATGATGTCCCTAGTTCCCCGCCCTCTTCTGAATCCCACTTGATTTTCCGGTAATTCCCTGTCTGCAATCGTTTCTGAATGATCTTTAGTAGAATTTTGCTGGTGTGTGATATTAATGATATTGTCCGATAGTTTGCACATTCAGTCGGATCTCCTTTTTTGGGAATAGGCACAAATATGGATCTCTTCCCTAGCAACTAGTAAATCTACCTCTGTCTCTATGAATCTGCATGTTCTGGGCATTTTATATTAATGGCATCATACAATATGCAGCCTTTTGCAACTGGTTTGTTTCACTTAACAAACCAGTTCACTTAAGGTTTTCAAGGTTCATCTGTGTCATAAAACATATCTTTATTATTTTTATTGCTGAATAACGTTCCATTATTGGGACATAAGTACTTTTTTGTACTGACATATTAATTGATGGACACTGGGTTGATTCAACTTTTTGACTATTATGTATCATATGCTGTGAATATTGAATACAGGTTTTGTTGACTGTATACTTCCATTTCTTTTGAGTATGTAACTAGGAGTTCAATTGTTGGGTAAAAACATACCTCTCTTTCTAATACTTTGAGAAATGTCTAAGATATTTTACAAAATATCTGTTTCACTTTACAATCCTACCAGCAGTTCATGAGTGCTCAAACTTTCCCCATGTTCACCACTTTTTATTGTATCTCTTTTTCACTAAGCTATTTTAGTGGATTTGATATGGATCTCATTATGGTTTTAATTTTTTTTTTTTTTGGCAGTACTGGTTGAACCCAGGGCCACACACAAGCTAAGCAAGTAAGTGCTCTACTACTGTACCTCCAGCCCCATTTTTTTTTTTTTGATACAGTGTCTTGCTAAGTTATGCAGGTTGCCTCTGGCCTTGAACTCGCCATCCTCCTGCCTCAGCCTCATGAGCAGCTAGGATTATAAGTGTGCGCCATGGCAGCTAGCTCAGTATATCTTTGGAGATAAATCAATTTAAATTCTTTGCTCATTTTTTGAATTGGGTTATTTTTCTTTCATTGTTAAACTGATAGCCTTCTTTGTATACTCAATATATAAATTTATCCGATATATGTTTAAAAATGTTTTCTCCAGCTACTCTTTTTTATTTTTTTTCATTTTCATCCAGTGCAATCTTCCTTTTCCTTTTGCCATTTGCTCTTTACTGGCATATCTAAGAAACCACTGCCTCACCAGAGGTCATGAAAATTTATTCCCATTTTTTTCTAGAGTTTTAGCTCTTTATTAACGTGGTGTATGGTAGATTTTTAGTTAATATTTGTATATGGTGTATGGTAGAGGACTGAACTACTTTGAGCTAACATCAACTAAAAGGAAGGGATGTTCAAAGTGAATGGAAAACAAAAAAGCCAAAAATCTGGAATATATGAATTTTCAAGCTTTCCCATTGGGAAAAAAACAGCTGTATCTTTAAGCCTATTATTATTTCCACCTACATAAATGTACATTAAATGTCTCCAAATCTGGTGTCAGTGATGTTTTCATTTTTTCTGCATAAGCAAGAGGGTTTGGTGTAACATATTGTGTTCTCTCCATTACATCCAAGATACCTCCTCCAGATATTTGTTAGATGTTTCATCCAAACTCTGAAGGCAATGTTTACCTAATTATTGGCTCTCCCTCCAGCCTCGTTTTTCATCTTGTTATGAAGCACTGACATGCATCGAGGTTCTTTCTGCAAACAGAGATATTCGCTTCCCTATTGTTTTAAATTTGGTTTTATAAGCACACTATCAGGAAAACTGAACTCTGATTATTATTTTTTCCTAAGTCACTCCCCTTGGATATTTTATATACTAAAAGATTAGTAAGAAAGTAAATAATAATAGTTATTAGTATTCTTAGAAATTAGCATTTACTGAGCTCTTTCTGTATCAGACTACTGTTTCAGGGTCCTTGCAATTATTATCTATTTAATTTTGACAACAATGTGGAAGTTCTATCCTTTTCTTTTCTCAGATTATTATGGCAGGTTGTTGTTGTTGTTGCTGTTGTTGTTGTTGTTAGGTGCCATCGAGTCGGTATCTGACTCATAGCGACCCTCATAGGGTTTTCAATGGCTGACTGTTTCGGGATTGCCTTGGGAGTGGATTGCCAGGCCCGTCTCCCATTTTTGCGGTGCTGGGAATTGAACTTGGGACCTCAGAGACTGCAGCGCAGCACTCTACCCACTGAGCTAACTCCCAGCCAGTCAGCCATTGAAAACCCTATGAGAGTCGCTATGGGTCGGATACCGACTCAACGGCACCTAACAACAACACAACAACAAGCTGGAAAGCCCACTAGGTTGGGCCATCGCCATCCTGACCCCCCTATGGCAGGTTAGAAAGGTTATTGATTTGTTGACTAACACAGAAATGTGAAGTAAAACAGAACAGGATGCCTCCAGGGCCTATGACTTTAATGTAGGAACACTTATATCATTTGTTATCTTTCTTATGTCTCCTGATAAGCAGGAGACACAAATATTTGAAGGTTAGTAAATTCAAGGGGATCAATGGCTTCACTAACAAACTTTTTTCATTTAATGTTTCAATATTCCTCAATATATATTATAGATAGGTTGGATGCCCTGGAGGGCTTACAAAATATAGAGAAATATGGCTTTTAAGTGTTCTTCTCACAGTGGGAAAATAAAAACATCCTCACCTACGTATAACACAAGACAGATAGTAATAAATTGGCACAGTATGATGTGTGATTTCTGGAGGGAGAGTGGAATTCTAAATAGGAAGATCTGGGAAAACCCAGAATGCTGTGATTTGAGCTCAGCTTTGAAACTGGGGTAGGATTTAGTAAGAGAGAAGAACATTGGAAGAGACAAAGATAGTACTCTACCAGATAGAGTATTATGAGTTATGGCACAAAAGATATGAGTAGATGCATTTGTTCAATAACAAGTAGTGAAATATTAATCAACTCATCTATACTAGTGTCCTGAACATGGAGAAAACAATATTCTCCTAGGTGGTGGAGAGGAAGTAGAAGGAGAACCTAAAACAAGTTAGATATAAGAAGAAATTTATCATAGAGAAATAAAGAGAAGTATGATAAGAATTTGGAAGAGCAAATTCCATTATTGCTAAGGTCTACATTTATGAAAAATGCCATTTTTTACTGGGAACTATTTTGAGGGCTTAAGTTCCAGCTCAAATTAACCATAAGAAATAATGCTTAAATCAGGCTGAAATGTGAATAGTGATTTGTAAATAAATAAAAAATGAGTTATAAGTTATCTTGCTATAATTAAAACACAACCATCATTTTATAATTGCTTACTGTTAATATGGGCCTAAGTTAAAGACTCTTTCAAGAGCATATGGTTTTACAAAAATGAGATAGAGTATCAAAGTTCTAGGAGAGGATGTTTATTGGACACTTTAGTGAATAACTGAAGATCTCTAAATAATAAACCAGAAAAGAAAGCAATGACTTGGAAGATCCAATATAACCTATATAATAGACTTTGGCAAAGCCAAGGCACAGAACCTTTCAAGAAATAACAGTCGGAGACAAACAAAGAAAACTTAAAAGAAATAAAGTTCAGCTGAGTATATGTGGCTAGTTTGTGTACATTTCTAGAAATTTTCTGTATCATAGGGATAGGAAAAAAATTCAAAACTATCTTATATATAGATGTGGATGTTTTTGGAGCTCTAAAAAATGTTAAGCTATACCCAAGATAGATTATTATTCCAAATAAGAAAACAGTTAAAATATAAGTCAGTAACATTCTACCTCCAGAGTTACTGTTAACATCAAGCTAGATACATAAGAATTAGCACTATGTCAACTCACCACTTCTATGCATCTACGCATTCATGGAAGATAATGTCTGCTTTGGAGAAAAATGCTGAGAAATATCAGCCCACTAGCATCTGAAGGCCCTTTGTAACATTAGGAAGCTGAGTCCAAAGCATATCATTTCTTTAAACATTCCATACCTTCAATTCTAGCATTCTTTAACAGATGCTTCTCATATTTCACATGTCATAGTACAGCTTCCTACAATTCCTAAATATAGAAAGGAGAATGGCACATTTTTGGTCCTAAATGATAAGCAAAAGAGGAATTGCTATTGCACCACCTGATAAATCATTCCTATCAGGATGAAAAATTGAAGGACCTCATCATGATAGGAGAAATTTGGTGAGGAGAATAGTATATTTGTACTAATACTTTTTTGTTGGAAATGAACATTTACTCTACCTTTATAGTAGAGGAAAGGATCCCTTTGGTCTCATGCCATAAACACCATATGTGTGTCAGAGTAATATAGAAAGTAAACATTTAGAGACATGGAATGTTTACAGTTACATGCCACCAAATATTTAAACTAATTTACAAATTTGTAATTTTCTACAGGATGAGGTATGCCCATGTGTTGGGAAAGAAGTACTATGCTTTAAAACAAAGTTATGAAAAATTATTTATATGTTCCAAGTTTCATATAAAAGTAAAAAATAACAGTACTCTAAAATGCATTTTATAAACTTTTATATGAAACTGGATATATCATATAATTGCATTATCTGCACATAATTGTATATAATCATATAATTGCTCACTTTAATGTTGTATGCGTTTTCTCTCTCCTTGACTCTCCCATATAACATCATGATTAAATTAATGGTGCCTCTTCCTAAATCTAGACACACACCAACCTTTCTGATTCTTATATTCTTCTGATTCTTATATTCTTTCTTCATATGCTCTCACCTCTCCCTGTAATGTTTCCTTCCTTAATCTTCACATGCTCTCACCTCTCCCTGTAATGTTTCCTTCCTTAATCTTCACATGCCTATATTTCTCATTCTGTGAAACTCAGTTCAAATGACTTCTTGTCAGAAACCCTGGTTATCCAATTTTTCACAAATTCAGTTATCAGTGAGAGTTACCTTTCTCTCACTGGTAGACTTTGACCTCCACAAGTGGTAGATCCATATTTGATTTATTTAGCATTCTCTTTCTACTCCCAACGGGTAGTAGGCACTCAATTATTAAATTAAAATTTACATTATTTTTGCACATATTTGGGTTGTTGTTGTTGTTGTTAGGTGCCGTCAAGTCGGTATCCAACTCATAGCGACCCTCATAGGGTTTTCAATGGTGGACTGTTTTGGGATTGCCTTGGGAGTGGATTGCCAGGCCCTTCTCCCATTTTTGCAGTGCTGAGAATTGAACTCGGGACCTCAGAGACTGCAGTACAGCGCTCTACCCACTGAGCTAAATCCCAGCCCATATTTGGGTTAGTACAAAAATCAATAATGGTTTCAAGATAACCTATTTTTTTCTTTATTCATTGCTACACTTCTCCAATTTTCTAAAATGAATATGTATTTTTTATGAAATCAAAAAAAAAGCCCTTCCAAAAGGATGCTTTCCCATTTTAATGCTTTTCTTATGCCTTTAGTTTTGTGATGTGTTCCAAATATTTGGGTCAAAAGCTATCATTTGGTATTTGGGCATCAGAATGTAATTACGAATCATATCTGTATAGGTGTTTTCATCACTGAAGAAGATATTGAAATATCTGGTAGTTCAGAAAATAAGACCTTGCAAAGCTTACTCGAGGCAAAAGAACTTTTAAAAAATGGACGAGCATGTACAGGAGATTGGATTGAACAGTAGGAAAGCACTTCCGGAGGTGACAGCAATAAATCTTTTTCTTAAACGGCATCAATGGCAGAGTCCATAGCAGAACAAGATTAACTTGCTCTGGAACTAGTCCAGTCCTCGAGGTCAGAAAGGTGACAAGAGAGAGCAAGCTCAGCCAGAAAACATACTGCCTACAAGTATGATAACAAATGAGCAACCTTCTTAAAACACTGAGAGACTCCAAAAAAGACAAGAGAGGGCTAGTGACATACAGGGATGAAGACTCAGGCCTCAAAAAGGTCCACCAGCATCAATCAAAGTCCTGGAAAGCCGACTCAATTTCAGTGGCTGAACTTCAAACCTTGAAAGAGAAACTTCAAGAAGTCAGCTCAAGTCTTATCCTACATTTAATGTAGTATCCTGAAGGAATGGGCCATGAGACAAAGAAGATCTACTTTCAAGAACATGGGTCCAAGCATATTTAATATCAAAGCAAAGTCTATTTAGTTGAACTAAGGCATAAAATAGAGGACAGACAGGCAGCAGACATAATCTACCCACAGGTTAAGGAGGTGTAAATTGTAGCCTCATCACACATGCTGCTAAAGAGCAAGATCAAGCCAAAGAAAGAGTGATACTGAGATGACAAGGCAGTTCAAAGGCTATTACCGTGGGGTAAGGAAGGATAGGATGCCTTAGAAGCAGCCAGGGTATAACATCAAATACAAGCAAATGATGGGAACTGTTAAACATAGTTGAGCAATGTAAATTAGAATAATCATTTCAAAAAAACAATTCAGCAATATGTAGGAAAGTTGATACACATGTCAGACAACCCTGTGATTCAACATCTCTGAGGATATGCCCCAGAGAAATACTTACGTTGGAAGGATATATGTGTGCCAGCAAGTTCACTGCCAAAGTTTTCTAACGTGAAGCTTAAATATCCAGTAATATAAGAACAGGTAATATCATGGACCAGTCAGACAACAGAGTATGATATTTCATTTATAGTAAATTAACTAGAATGCATGTTAATCATGTCATATGTAAGCAGAAAGGAAACAAGTAGCCAATTAATATGCATTGTATCATGTCATTAACATAAAATGTAACAATACTAAATAATACCAAATGGGGCTGGAGTTTAGCTCAGTTGGTAGAATGCTTACTTTGTATTCTTTGAGGCCCTAGGTTTGATCCCCATCACGACAAATATGGGAAAAGGACTTGGCAACCCACTCCCGAAACAATCCCAGAACTATCGGCCAAAGAAAACCCTATGAATAGCAGAGAAGCGCTGACATAGTGCCAAGCGTGGCATGGTGTTAGGTAGTGTGTCGTTCTGTTGCACATAGGGATCACTATGAATCGGACACAACTGGATGACACCTAACAACAACAAATAAGACCAAATAACAATTTGCAATAAAAGCATAAACACTTGCTCTGGAACCAGCCATGATAAGAAGACAGAGATGGCTATAAAGGGGGCTTCATTTGTACATGTAATTTAAGGATTCAGTTGTGTCTGTAATTAAAATAGACTTAAAGCAAACACCATAAAATACTAATCCTTTTTTCAAAGGAAGATGTGAATACATGAATATTGATTAACATTGTACTATCTTCTGTACATTGTTGTTGTTGTTAGGTGCCGATGAGTTTGGATTCAACTCATAGCTGCCAAGTCCTTCATCCATTTTTGCCGTGCGGGGAATTAATCTCAGAGTCTCAGAGCATGCACAGCAAACACTCTAGCAACTGAGTTAAACCCCATCCCCTTCTGTATATTATAAATGTTTAAATATTAATAGCCTTGTTGTTGTTCTTGTTAGGTGCCGTCAAGTCGGTATCTGACTCATAGCAACCCTCTGTACAACAGGGGAAACACTATTATCAGTGCTTCTCTGCTGTTCATAGGGTTTTCAATGGCAGATTGATTTTTGGGAGGGGGTTTACAGGTGCTTCTTCCAAGCCTACAGTATCTGGTATTCCCTGGCAGTCTCCCATCCAAGTACTAACCAGGCCCGACCCTGCTTAGCTTCCAAGATCTGATGGGATCGGATGCCACAGGGCTATGGCTGCAGGCATTAATAGCCTATTGAATTAAAATGATAAAAGAGCATATTTCTTTTTGCAGAACTTCCTCTTTTCAAGTTGTTCTCAATATTTTGAATTGCTATTAAAAGAATATTAGGTAACATTGAACAATACTAAAAACTTCACTGAGATCAGTTTTTTATGTACCTACTAGGATGCAGGCTAAAACCCTCTGCACGGATATGCTATCTTACTTTAGACTTTGACCATTTTTCCAATTAGTATGATTGATTTCAACTGATTGTCTTCATGGGTTCTATGTTTTTTATCTCCTTTTGACTTTTTGAAATTTGTTATCAGATTTCACTTTAGGAAGATTTATACTGTGATGTCAACTCATAATGCCAAAATTCAGTCATGTGTCACTTCCTTCTCCATCTGAGAAACTGCTTTGCCACCCTATCCTTACTAATTTTTGAAAGGCAGAACAAAGGAAGAGGAGGATGGACATTATCCCATTCAAAAAATGACAGATTTATAAATACTCAATATTAAACATATGGAAAGGAGATCAACAGATGATGAAGACAAATACACATTTAATTCTGGTCACTACAACCTATACCTCAGCTGTCCAAATTGAGAAACAGACCCCAATTGATCTGAAATGAGGGGCTATTTGGTGATGTAAAAATATGCAGACTTCAGTCTTCAAGGGAAGTGTTCATATTTGTAACCCCTTAAGCTACACTGAACCAGATTTCCACACTCAGAAGGCTAATGTATTTAAACCACATTACCCACCTTATCTCTAAGAGCAAACCTTGAAAATTTTTGAACATCAGTCCTACTTCCCCATCATGGAGACCACTTAGGTTAAACCCAGGTGGAAAGAGTACAGAATTTATAACTATGAAATTAGAATGAAACAAACATAATACTTTACCAGATGACATGATGTAATGAATTATAGTATGAAAAACCCTCCAAGCATTTTCTTTCCTCATTTCTGAACATGATCAGGCCTATAGCATACCAATGAGTCCTTTACGATATAGCTGTTTTTTTTTTAAGTCCATCTATGTTTAACCAAGCATCTATGTGTTTTATTGCTAACCTTATATCAACTTCTGTTACCTTAGCTCTATACAATATAAGAAATTAATAACTAAAACACATCCTAAACGGACTTATTCTGTCACTCTGTTACCTTATGGTCCTAGGGCAATCACTTCCTAGGATAAAGGCTCTGTCTTATTTCACCAATGTACCACTTAACTGCATAACAAATAAAACTTACTTTTCAGGGGGAAAGCTAACTTTTGGTTACTGGCAACTGAGAAAACTGATGGGAGCTTGGAGAGCATTTGATCTGTTGGCAACAGAAACCCTTACACTGCACTCTGTGTCAGCTAAATTTGAGACCTTGACAACTTGGGCTTATACATTAATGCTGATTGCTACTTCTCAGTGCAGAAACACTGCTGAAGGTACAGGTGTAGATCACATTTGAGCTTTTTTTCCTACAAAATAACACACATCTGCTCACTGTACAGTAATTATAGAATGATAATTAGAACTTAGCACTGGGATGTAAATAACTAGTAGTGAAATTTTTAGGACCTGGCTCAGAAAGAACAAGTGAAATCTGAGGCCCTGGGATGTTTTACAAGGCTTATGGGAAGACAGGGGTAAAGCAAGCAGAAACACTTAAGTGAAAGTGGCCTCCAAAACAAGACTCCAAAAGATATCACTGTCTGGGTATCAGACACAAATATTTTATGAGGACAAATCAAATATATCTTCTTATTTCTTTTAGTAAAAATCCAATCCTTAAAAATGTCTTTTCAGGGTAAAGGAATACTTACATTCATTACTGAGAGAATGCTGGCACAAATGTATATTGATTTTTAGGTTTTATAATGAAATTTGCTTGATGTGGTTTTCTTCACAAATGAAATGAACATTGAACTGCCTGATTACGTATTGACAATAAAATCATCCTTAGATACAGAAGCCTTTGTAGATACTGTCAAAGAACGTTAGACATGATGAGCAGGCTCTTTTATAAGTTGACAATATTAGCTCTGACCCTAACTTTGATCTTTCCCTATTATTTGGATAGAAGAAGTGGGGAGATATTATTTCTCTTCCTCCTTACTTTACCTCAAAATAGTTCTGTTTCAATAAAATAGTTGGGAAAAAGTAGAAGGGATGAGGGCCCATGGAAGGACAAAGCACAAACTAAGAGCTTGTGTCTATAAAACGAAACAGGTACAATGTTCTCACCTGTCAGTAAAAATAACTGCCTACTAAGAAAGACAACTGGAGAACTGCTCTGAATTCTCCTGTCACTTCCCTACTTCAAATGCACAGGAATGAAATGCATTCAATTGTTTTTCATTTCCTCAAAATGAGACTTTCATCTCTCAGAACTGCTGATTAAGTGATTCTCTGGTTATCTGCATACAATTCACTATCTTATCCACTCATTCCAGAATCCAGAATCCTATGCTTCTGAGCTTCTAAAGCAGCAGCTAGTTTTCTATGAACTGTGTATATACCACTTTGCTGAGACAAATATTTTTATTTCATTCTAGATTTCTAGCAATCTTATTGAAAATAAGATATTACCAGAAAAAAGGAAAGAAGCCTATGTACATTTTAAAAGCCATAGAGAACTTTCACTTGGTTTAACTAATTACACAAGTAGAGATGCACAAAAATAAAAAAACTCCAAAAAGCATCTCTGAACAACTTTTACAAGTGTAAAAGAAAAAATTAATTTACCTATTTTTAGGATCAAAAGAGAGGTTTATATTATTTTTTTCTGTGCAACTGCATATAATTTTATTAAATGTGTATAACATCAAAGGAATTAATTCATTATTAAAATTTGAAAGTATTGGAAGTTTGGCAATGGCAAAACCCTCAACACAATTTTTCCTGAATAATAAATATGTTAAGAAACGTAAATTTTCCCAAACCTATTCATGAAAGTGTATATAGCCACTGTGATGAAAGTTAACCATTTCTATCCAACTATTCACAAATGCTCCTTATGTAATATAACAATGAATGAACACAACCCAACTACAACTTATAAGACATATTTTATTGTGAAGTTAATAGCTTAAGAATTACAAATATTTATTACATTTACATGATGAGCTTTTGAAAATATAGATTTAAAACACATGCATACCACTTATATTCATATGTATGGGTATGTACTAAGAATATAGAGAAGAAATTTGAAGTAAGTAACTCTGGGCCTATGATTTGAATTTATGTGCCAATTTCTTCATTTGTATAAAAGGGTTGTACCCATGTCCTATTTATTAACTTCTACCAAAAATAGGATGGGGAAGGACTTGGTAATCTATTCCCAGAGCAATCCCAAAACAATCAGCCACTAAAAACCCTATGAGGGTTGCTGTGAGTTGGACCTGACTCAATAGTACCTAACAACAACCAAAACTAGGGTTATAGATTTGATTTGGCCATTTTAACAGCTTGATTAGGTGATATCTCCTATGAGTTGAGCTTTTATTGGGCCCAGAAGGTCAATGCACAAACATGTGCTATGGCTTATTCTTTCCTTTCTAACACTGATGGGTTAGAGGAGTGAGCTGACTCAATGCCTAATGCCAATACATAGGTAGAGGGCTACGGTTATTCACAAACGCACCAGTGCTAGCCAAATTAGGCCAAGAGTAGACTAATTAATTTTTCATATGGTCCACCATATTACACTGCCATTCTACATTGGCCAAAGTCCTTAGTAAACACAAAGTGTTCTACCTTGCTTTCCTTTTTTTTTAAATGCATTCATTTTTGTCTGAAATATGATAGGAAGGCAAGCATCTAGGACAAGAACACTGTAGATATCTTTCAGATGCATGTCAACCACGCAACCATAGTAACACTCATTTCTCAGTGTCTTTCTTTAACACCTGGTATGGTATCTCGTAAATAGTGTGCATGAATAAAAAGGTTGGTAGGGTTACTTATTTCTTCTAGAAGGTAAGAACCAAAGAGTCCTTTTCTAACCATTTAATCCTAGTTAACCAGCAGTACACTATACTATTCACATAAAAGGCATTAAAATTAATATTACTGATTTAAATAACTATTATAATTACAAATACCAATAAATGTTATAATAAACACTTTAATTTGTTGCTGTTGTTTTTAGGTGTCATCAAGTTGTGTCTCAATCACAGTGACCCTCATAGGGTTTTCAATGGCTGATTGTTTCAGGATTACCTCAGGAGTGAATTGTCACATCCTTCTCCTATTTTTTGCGGTGCTGGGAATCAAACACAGGACCTCAGAGACTACAGAGTATTGTTTTACCCACTGAGCTAAATCCCAGACACTTAAATTTTTTTTCTTTCAGTACTGGGGGTTGAACCCAGGGCCTTACACCTGCATGCTTCACAAGTGCTGGACCACTGAGCTGTACCCCCAGCCCTCTTTTTTTTTTTTTTTTTTTTTTTTACTTTTTGAGACAGGGTCTCACTAAGTTATGCAGATTGCCTCTGGTCTCGAACTTGTGCCACTTTAATTTTATATGAACCATTTTAAGGGATTCTGAGTAGTTACATCTGAGATACTCCTAATGGCTAATGAATTGGGGAAGAGGACAGAACTGATAAATCTCATAAATTAAATGCCTTGGCTATGACTGAATGGGCTGGGATTTAGCTTAGTTGGTAGAGAGCTGTGCTGCAGTCTCTGAGGTCCCAAGTTCAATTCCCAGCACTGCAAAAATGGGAGAAGGACTTGGCAATCCACTCCCAACGCAATCCTGAAACAGCCACTGAAAACCCTATGAGGGTCGCTATGAGATGGGTACCGACTTGATGGAACCTAACAACAACAACAACATGGCTGATAGTAATCTCTTTAAGTCCTAGTTAATTACGTGGAAATCAACTCAAACATATAGGAATACAAATACATATGTACTTCAATATTAAATTGATTATCACAAATATACATAGCTATTTTCCTATTAAATAAGCATATAACAACATGGGAAATCAGCAGAATTCTGGGTCAGCAAGTCACATTTAAACAATAAGCTCTACCATTATCTAGCGAAGTGACCTTGAGTATATTACTAAACTTCCCTGAACCTTGAATTTTGATAGTCTGTAAATTGAAGAGAATGCATGTCAGTGATGCACGAACACTAGTAGACTGATTATAAGAGAATCCATCACCTTGAGACTTTGGGAGCACCTACACTCACTAATGCCTGCAGCCATAGTACTGTGGCATCCGATCCTGTCAGATCTTGGAAGCTAAGCAGGATCAGACCTGGTTAGTACCTGGATGGGAGACCACCTGGGAACACCAGATACTGTAGGCTTAGGAGAAGGACCCAGTAAGCCACTCCCAAAAATCAATCCACCATTGAAAACCCTATGAATAGAAGAGAAGCATGGACAATAGTATTTCACTATGAGGCAGATACTGACTGGATGGCACCTAACAACAACCACACTGACTAATGAAGTCTTGGGTAGGGTTTCTCACACTTCCATGAGGTTTCAAATCCACTTAACAAATTGACTCTTCCTACTTTAAGATTCCTGCATCTAAACTGAAACTCTAAATGATTGCCCAAGGCTACACAGGTAATTTAAATTTAGAACAAATACTTCTAACTCCCATCATCTTAACTGTCCAACCTAATGCATACACAACTACTCATCAAACTGATTATTCTATTACTTTACTAAGAACTAGAAGCCTTAAAGTTAGGAAGCCTTCAAAAGCACACATTTTCTCCAACCAGAAAAAGTCTGAGGATCTATATGTACCCTTCAAAATGAAGAATTGCTTAATGGCTTGTGAAGCTGAAAGAACTTCAGAAAGAAACAAATGCTCTTTGAAGGTAAGGGTGGGGAAGTCACATTTCCCTCAAAAAGAAAAAGAAAAATGCCCATAGCACAGTCTTGTTCTAATAAGAGACTGACTCTATGAGGTGACTTAAGAGCTTTGTTCTTCTAGTTGGAAATACTGAAAATAGCCTCTCCTGTCAGACTTAAACAACTCCGTTTTATTTTTTCAATAGGCAAGTTTAGAAGACATTAGTGAGGATTCAGAAAGGAAAAACACTAAAACTCTTTAAAAATGAACCTAATCATGCATTACATCAGTTTCCACATATTATCATAAATGTGGCTCACTCTCTAATAGATTCTATCCCATAATGTCTGCAGCAGGAAGAAAAGTCTGCAACTCTTAAGTGGCAAAAGCTTAAAAAAAAGGAAAAATAAAAACCAGACATCCTTTTTCACTAGCAGCATATGCTAGAAGAAAAATTCTCATGGTTTTATATTCTGAGGTCACCTCCTAACACTTCATTCTTGGGCACGTCTAGCTGCCTGCTGGAACTGGCCATCAATCACTCAAAGAAAGCAGCTCCCTTGGGGAAAAAAAATGAATCTTTCCATGACTGGTTATTTTTAGCAACACTTTGACAAATGCTTAAATAGTCATTGGCTAGAGGAAGAAAGTACCTGGATGCAATTAGTATCTTTGTTAATTCTCTGTATTTTCAGTTCTACATTTTGAATTCTTCTCCTGTTTGTTTCAATGGTGGGTTTAAGTGATTATCTGCCAACTATTGTATGTATTCACCTAGCCACTGATTCCTGGAAATGACTGCCTTGAATATTTTGTTGCTAGTTAAACATTTTAAACTTCTACCAACATTATCTTGTATCCAAATAAGGATTCATTGAGGCAGCTTTTTAAAAAAACTTCTTTTGCATCCTAAGCAGTATTCCTAAAGCTAATGACAGGTAAGGCTTACTTGTTCCCCTCATTTTGAGGTATAATTTCCTGGAGGGCAGATGTCCTGTCCTGTGGGAGGTTACCAACAAGAGCTTGGTACAAGAACAGCATGGGGTGAGTGCTGAGTACTGGAGATGGAAGGAATGAAGAATTGGTTACTCTCTCCATGCCTCTGCTGTCTCTCCAGTTTCTTTAATTAGCTCCCTTGGCATTTCACAGGGAAAACGAGTGGCACAATCCCCCTAAAGTCTCATGTTCTCCCACACACTACTTTCTCTTAAAAATAACAGTTTACTTTAAGTTATTTCTTGTGAATTTTATAATCACTCTCTGTGTAACACAATTTAAAACTCTGCCTATAATGGAGTCAAAAGAAATCTGGAAACAAAATTTTTTAATTCTTCTCTGCTTCTGTACTGAAGCATAACAGAGCCACTACTCAAAGAATCAATTCAAAATGTACATTCAGGACTAGGACTGAGGAGATACTTTTGATTACCCAACTACTGTTTTTACCCCAACAGACACCGTAAAATCCAGGCACCAATAATACCTTGTAGGGCACTGAAAATGTCCACCCTGCTTTATAACACATTATTTAAGCTGGTCCTCACAACCACAATGTAAAGTGGTATTTCAGAGTTTCTAAATTTTGGCACTATTGATATTCAAACTCAGACAATTCCTTGTTGAGCGGGCTATCCTGTGCGTTGCAGGGTGTCTAGCAGTATTACTGGAATCTACTCATGAGATACTAATACCATCACCCCACCCACACACATTTGTGACAACTACAAATGCCTCCAGATGTGTCTCTCTGGGTGCAGGAGGCAGGGAGTGGCAGGGAATGACTCAGCCCATGCACAACTGCAGGCAGAGAGAAAGAGAGAGAGAGCAAGTGGAAGGAAGGGGCAGGAGATAAAATGTACCATTCCAGGGTATGCCACCAGTGATCTACTTCCTCCAAATCTCCCCCTGCAGCAGCCCATTCAGCTATGAAACTAGCACCCTCAGGATCCAATCACATTTCAATAGAGCCGCCAGCTGGAGACCAAGCCTTCAACACATGAGCTTTTGGGGGAGGTGGGACAGGTCATATCCAAACTGTAACTGGGTCCAAGCTAGAATCCCTTTATACTATTAAAATCAATAATTTGGGGAGAGGGCGAAAGCAAATGCTGGGAGTTATGAAGGAGTGAATAAGAGCAAAGTATGTGATACAATTTTATGGAAATGCCATGATGAAATTCATTATATTTTTACACTAAATAAAAATAATAAATCAATAATTTCAAAGATATCAATATAAATATTTATAATATAGTACTGACAGGATAGAAGACGAGTAAGATGGAGTTTCTGCCATGGAAAAGCTCACAATCTATGAGAGAGTTACACACACACACACACTTTGTAAAAGCACATGTGAGAAATGCCAAAGTAGCACTGTGGAAATAAAACAGTAGGGAAGAAATGTGCAGAGGGTGGGCCATAGAAGACTTCATTTAGGGGGTTAGCTAAAACCGCATCAAGGAGAAATTACAGGTGAGTATGTACCTTAGCAAACTGCAACTATCAACAGGTTGGCCTTTTGAGGCCTGGATTCATAAAGAGGACTACTAGGTAGAGAGGAGATGCTGATTACACTGCTTATATGTTGGCTGTAAGTATTCTGACATCCCTTCACGATGGGCTGCATAATCTAGGGACACTCCTGCCTTGCATGAGTGAAATGGTGATTCAGTTTCCCCAGCCATATTTTATGTGTGCCTGCTCAGAACAAAAGGTATCATCTGTGCTGGATGTCACCGATGTGGCCCTCATCTGGGATATTAGAACAGCCTGAATGAGATGAGAACATAAAACTCATATCTTGTGTGATCAGCATAATTTAAAAACTTGGGATCTGTGACAATAATGACTAAAATGATAAGAGCTGGTTTTCAAATAAACTGTAATGGGAAGCCCGAGAAAGAAATAGCTTTGAAAATGAAACTCAAAATGAAGCAAATTAAGTCTCAAGGATATTCTATGCAGGACCCTGATGACTGTGGGGGACGGAAGGGTAGAGGAAGAGTATTTTATTTCTCTGTAATCTTTTTCCTTCTTGATCGAATCTATGCCAATTCAGGGCTCCAAAGTTATTTAGGCTATTTGGAAGGGAAATTTGGGGGATGGATATCAATTAGAAGCAGCATTTTGTGATTCTGATATGATGCATCCCTGAGTAATTTTACAACCATAAGTAAAATTACCATGGCATTACTAAAAAATCATCACAATGCAAACACTTTCATAGTCTGAATGTACTGACTAAAAAAACGAATACAAACTTGAGAAGTGACACCAGTCTGAATCTTATGTGTAATTTTGTTGGAACATTAGAAACAACTCATCATCCAAACACTACTTTTTGCTGTGGTATGAGAAGATACATATTTCAAATGATAATAAAATTGAGATCAACCAAGTTAATAAGCCTAAAACTTTCCAAGGCTACTAACAACACGATTAGGAAAACAAACACATATTCTTCCTTGTATGACAGTATTATAGATTTATGGCTCAGTAAGAATTTTTCACTAATCAAGAACACTGTTATAGCCGGGCATGGTGGCGCACGCCTGTAATCCCAGCGGCTGGGGAGGCGGAGGCAGAAGGATCACAAGTTCAAGACCAGAGACAGTCAGTGTAATTTAGGAAGACCCTGTCTCAGCAAATAATAAAAATCTACAAAATGGGCTGGGGGTGCAGCTCAGTGGTCCAGGCCCTGGGTTCAACCCCTAGTACTGAAAAAAAAAAAAAAAGAACACTGTTATGCTGAGAATGATGACACATGCCTGTAATCTTGGCACTGGGGAGGCTGAAGCAGGAGGGCGGCCTAGTTTGAGGTCAGCATGGGATACAAAGTGAGTCCCAGCCAGCAGAAGATACAGATTGAGACTATGTTTAAATAGAGAAAAAAAAAATACCTTGCAGTGAAACTAAAATGTCTACCACACTATTCCCTCAAAAGAGAATTTATACACTGCTGAAAATACTGTATTTCTAATATCCTTCATCTTTTCAGAAAACTGACATTCTTTAAGCTAGAATTAAAAGAACAGAAAATTGTTGTCAGAAAATCCTGAGTTCAAATCTAGATTTGACCACTGAAAAGATAATATCAACATGAGACACTAGTCATTAACTTCTCATTTATAAAATGAACAAAGCAACTTTTACTCCACAGGATTATTTAGATGATTATTAGAAATGAACTATATTGACTTTACCCACCATTCAATGAATAAAAGGACAAATTCTATTCTCAAAGTATGTTGTCATTTAAAGAATTCAAAGTGGATGACAGAAGGATCCATGGCAGGGTTCACAGGTTAACAAGAATATCAAGATGGACATGTCAAAAAACATTCTGGTACCACTTGTATTCTCTCCATCTCTGGCCCATCTCTGCACACACACACCTTAGACCAGTTCTTTCCAAGGACGGCATAAAAGCCAGGTCCCTAAAAATTGCAGATGTGTGAATCCTAGCCCATTGTCTTTATGTGGTATAGTTAATACTTGATATATAGCTTCACATTAATTAGGGGCTTCTGAAGCTTGATCAAGGGCAAATACCACTGATTACAAGGCCTGCAGAAGCTTCTTGATTCCCATGATACCTCTAGAATTTGGGAGACATTTATATTCAAGACTGACCAAACAAATACAGATAAGTACTTACTACAAGGTTAGCAATTTAACAGGTAACATCATAGTTCTTAGTGGCAATTCATAGAGAAAGCTGACTCCTTTTATTCCCTGCCAGTGAAAGAATATATCTCCAAGAATGTTATTTTATCCCCAGAAGTATGTTGCTCCCTAAGATGCTCCAGGCTGCTTTAAGTCAAACTGAGTAATTAATTTTCACTGTATCATCTTGAAATACTGAGAAACCACCCACTCTTCTTTTTGAAGGCAACTCTCCACAAGTGGAACAGCCTGATTCCCAGAGTTACAGTCTTTGCTAAGTACATAAAGGTGTCATTATTTCCTTCCCTAGGCAGGTAATCAATAATGTTAATTTTCCTCCCCTATTTTTTCTTGGAGGTTAGAACATTCCATATTGAGCCAGAATAATGCTTATTTCCAAATATTATGGAAAATGATATGGTGTGACCTCAAAAAATTAAAATAAAGCCACTGTGTAATCCAGTAACCATATACCTGGGTATACATGAAAAGGAAGAGAAATCATTTTGTCAAAGGGATATCTGCACTCCCACATGCACTGTAACACTATGTGCAACAGTTAAGATAGGGAATCAACTTAAGCCTCCATCAACAGATGAATGAAAATGAAAATGTGGTATATATTTATTCATTAGCTCTCTCTCCAACATTATTCACCCTCTCAAAAAGGAGGGGAAGTTCTGACAACATAGATGCATCTGCAGGGTATTATGTGGAAGAAGCCAGGCATAGAAAGACAAATACTGCATGATCTAATGGATAGGTGGAATCTAAAAGAAGTTGAAAGACAGAATTAGGGAGAAGAGTAGATACCACAGGCTGTGGGGGTAGGGAGGCAAGAACAGGGAGTTGTTAAACAGTAATAAAGTCTCAGATAATAAGAGAAACAGGTTTTGAGATTTACTGCACATGAGGGTGACACAGTCAATAATAATGCATTCTACATTTCAAAATAAATAAGAGCAAATTTCAAATGTCTCACCATAAAAAGTTATAGGTAAACAAAATGATAGATATTTGAATGAGCTTGACTTACTCATTCCATATTTATATAAATAAGGATATCACATTGTACCCCATAAACATATATATTTATGATTTGTCTATAAAAATAATAATATGATGACAACACTTACTTTTGTAAGAAAATCAAATTACTGAAAAATGGTTATTACATATTAAATATACATATATATTCAGAAGAAGTAGACATAGGTGTAATTCAAAACAAATCAAACTATCAGAGTAACTCAATTAAGTTTTATAAAAAGCTGAACTTTCCTAAAGAAATGGGCTTGCCCACCCACTCTAAAAATCAAGATGTGTTTATGTATGCAATTTGGGGATAGGACACAGAGGACCTAATTTTCTCAGCAAGAATATGTAAGAAAAAAAATTTAAATACTAAAGGGGTCAAGTGGTCATGGTAGAGAAAAGCTAGCCGTTTTTGGCACTATGTAAGTGGAGTTGGGGGACTGGAGAGGCTTAGAGGAAAAGTAGCCCAGAAGTGACAATTACTATAATAAGCTTTTAAATTATCTGTTGTGGTGTGTGTTCACATACTTTTCCAGTTCTATCACTCTTACAGTACCATTTACTGGAGATGCTGTACTGCTCACTGATGGTTTTTTGTCTAAGAACAAATTATTTTGTGTAAATTTGAGGAGGTTTTGATCATTGAGTGAGGTGAAGGCCAAGAACTCCAATGGGTACAGATGGACCCAGCTAATAACTGAATATAGAAGAAAAAAAGTCCTAATACAGGTGTCCACTCTGCTGAGCAGAGCAAAGATTAGTGTGTGGAGCTGGGCTTCATGACAATTCACATACGAAAACATATAGAGGACTCCAGGTATGATCTCAGATACTATGATTCAATGTCCTTCAGTGTTCATGTATGTGTCATACAACTTTGTAAGCATATTTAGTAAATGTAATTTCACACACATAAATACATATAAATATATATGTACATATCCCCAATCTGTAAACAAATATATGCAGTATGCCAAAGGTTCAATATTGAAACTAACATGGTCATAAAGATGTAATAGGCTCAGTGGCTCAGTATGGGTGGTGAGAGCTGGGAGAGTTGGGGAAGCAGGGAATTGTCCTGTAAATCTGTCTCTTATTGCCCTGCTAGGCTTATTTGCACCTGTTGCATAGCTCTGAGATGCTGGATTCGAACCCTAGGGTGTTCATATTCAAACCCAATTCTTGAGGAAGCAGTATGTTTCTGAAAAAGGAAAAATCTCCGTATTTTCTGAAGCACAATTATGACCATGGCTGAGCTCCAACTCAACTTTATAGAACACTTTAACTATGTTCTATTTCCTATATCATGTAGGGCACCTCTTTCTGTTTCAGTTTTGCCTCAGGAAGGCATATTTATTATTATTTAAGAAAAGAGAGAAAGAGATAGAAAAAGTAAGAGAAAAGAAGAAGGAAGAGGAGAAGGAGAAGGAGGAGGAGGAGGGAGGAAGAGGAAGGAGGAGAGAAGAGGAAAGGGGAGGGAGGAAGGACAGGAGGGAGAGAGAGGGACAGGAACCCTGGGTGCAAACACCAGCATAAGTTGGTCCTTATTTTTTCTGTTATTCTCTGTATTTTTGCTAAATCAATGAAATGGAACCTGTCAGGAAAGATGAGATCATTATCCTCCTAGTGGAACAGACTCAGCAGAGAAAAGGATAGAGTGAGGAGTTGGGTTTCTTGCCAAAGTTCACACATAAACTTTCAGATAATTCCAGATATGATCTCAAATACTGTGACTCAGTATCTTCAGGTTAAATTAAGTTATAGACCACAGAGTAATGTTTCTGTTTATCATATTTGTTTATCATATCATATCATATCATATCATGTTTATCATATTTGTCTTATAAGATTAGAAAGAAGCTCAACAATTCTTATTATCGATGATTATCATACGTGTCACAATATCATAGGATTGAGCATTATTTAGTGTCTGTGGTAATGCTGATGTACACAAACCTACTTCATGGCCAGTTATATAAAAGCACAGCATACACAGTTTTGTATATTATATAACATTTCGTAATAATAAATGGTTTTGCTGTTTGTTTACGTATTTACTATATTTCTAATCATTAGAGTATAATTTTGCTTAAAAACAGTTTACTATAAAATAGCACTCTGTATTATTCTGTCAGCAACCTCATATACCTTATGTTTACATCAGTAGTCGACATCAAGGCCAGCAACTTGGGAGGCAGAGGCAAGAAGATCACAAGTTCAAGGTCAGAGGCAGCCCACATAACTTAGTGCGACCCTGTCTCAAAAAAAATAAAAGGTGAGTATCCCTCAGCGATTACTGGCCATTTGATATCACCCCCTCCTAAGAAGTCCCAGACCAGCTAAGACACCAGAAATGTGGTACCCTTAGAAACATTAACCTGAATACTTATTGAGAGCTTTCCTATTTGATCAAAGAGTTATATAGGTGCTGCAAGCCCACTTGAGTAGCTTTCATTTCTTCAAGTATTAAAAAAAAAACATGAAACCATCATATCATATTAGAGAGTCTCTATTCTGGTCTTTTTATGCCAACCACCTTTCTCTAACTGGACAGCCACTCTTCAGAGTACATTCAATATTTGAGATGAGAAAAACCAAATAATTACCCACCTCCTCAAAAGAGAGTATCTAATCCTCTCCCATAGGTGAGCAAAGCGAAAAGCATGAGGTTGTCCTACTCTGATATTTGCAATGGTCATGTATGGACTTACCAGACTAGGACAGATAGCAAATACAATGAAGCCACTCAGAGGCAACACCAAAGACAGAACGTGGAAGACTAGCTAAAGTTGGGGCCAACAGCAGGAGTCAGAGCTAACAAGCAACAACAGACCATGAACCCAAGACTAACAATGAGAATCATACTCCCAGGGGACTTCAACTACACTATAGCCATGATTCAGAGAGCAAATATATGGGAGATGAAGTTACAAGTGCCTTCAAGGGTGAAGGGTTCCAAAGACACAGTTAAGGATATGGAGTCCTTGGTGCTTCAAAAAACAAAAAGAAAAACAAAAGATGAGACAATTAGAATCTCCCTAAGAGTCAATGGCAATCTGAGAGTCAAAGGATTCTAATAACCAGGAAGTATTCTGTACTACAATTGGTAGTCCAAGATCTCTGGAAATGACACCCTAAAATTATCTTTTCATTTATAGCTTATAACGAAGGTACAGCATCAGAGCCAGGCTCATGACTATGCTATTAAGGTGTCCACTGACTGAGATGGTATACTAATGGCTCATAGCCCCATCCCCACAGCATGCACAGCGGAGAGATTTCACCTCCACACAGAGGGTAGGACGAGCACTCTGGGGTGACAGGTATGTGGACCTTCTAAGTTTCAGGCCCCGCACAAGATCTAGGATACTAATTTAGTCCCAAGTGAAGAAAGCAAACACTCCAGCAGCCCTTGACTGCAGCCGTAGCACTGTGCCATCCGATCTTGTCAGATCTCAGAAGCTAAGAAGGGTTGGGCCTGGTTAGTACTTGGATGGGAGACAGCCTGAGAACACCAGGTGTTGAAGGCTTGAGAGAAGGACCCAGCAATCCACTCTCAAAAAAACAGTCATTGAAAACCCTACGAATAACAGAGAAGCACAACAATGGTGTTTCATTTGTTGTACATACAGTCACTGAGTCAGACACCTACTTGAAGGTACCCAACAACAAGAAGCAGCCCTTAATCAGTAAAGAATCCAGAAATTGTATAGAGGATTGGGAATCTTGCACATGAGAGGGAAGGAGCCATTCTGCAAACAGCCATCAGAACAGCAGAGACCCTGGTGAACAAGATGCCCTAGTTTCTGCCCCAAATGAGACCAGCTCTTCTAAAAACTAAATTCAGAGAAAGGATGAATAATTTGCCCAAGTGTACTCAATCAAGGAGAAATGGGGGAAGTTAGCAAGATTCCACACAGAACCCCAAGTCAGTATCAACCTCCAAGTACAGCCTAGATCCTCTGGATCCTGTTCAAACCAAAATTATCTTTGAGGAGAGAGGACACCAAAAACAACACAATAGTCCACACACAGAGGCAGAGCTGTGACTGAAGAACGCTGCAACTGCAGACTCCTCTCCTTCAGCAAAACAGAGTGACATTGCCACATCCTGTAGCCTTCATACACAGTCCAAGACCTTGAATTTTTTTAACAGGAGCAATGTCTTAGTCTTCCTGTGCTGCTGTAATAAAATACCACAGAATAGACAATTTATAAACATATGAATTTATTTATCACATTTCCAAAGGCTGACATGTCTAAGATCAAGGTTTCAGGGGGGTTGATGTCTAGTAAAGACTGTTCTCTGCTCCCAAGATGGTGCTTTGTTGCTGTGTCCTGACATGGTGAAAGGAACAAAAGGGGTGAACTGGTCCCCTCAAGCCCTTTTATAAAGCACTAAGCCATTCTTGAGGCCGAGCTCTTATGCCTAATCACCTCTTACTACTGTTGCACTGAAGTTTCTACATGAATTTTAGAGCAGGCACAGATATCCAAATCATAGTAACAAAGCAGTTAATACAGGAATAAATGGCCTAGAAACACGAAGGAAGTCAACTGTGGCTAAGCTATCCTCCTTCCATATTTCCCAATTAGCCTGATTCCCAAATCTGGGCTGACAACAGTTGTACAGGATGTTAGACACCATGGCTCATTGTCATTTCTACCGTGCCTGAAAGTCCTCCTCCATCTCATCCTAAAGGGAAATATCTTTCTATGAAAAATTTCAGTCCATGTGGATGAAACGTATTTCACTAGTATGTTCACAGAAGAGGATAGTCTCTATTTCTTCTGTCGAGGAAGATTTTTTTTCCAAATATATTTATTTCTTCTGACAGGAGTCATATCTTTTGTCTTTGCTATATTTGGGATAAAAGTTTATGGCATCTTAGTAGCTTGGGTAGAACTAAGTTCCATTCAGTTGGTCGAGGGCTGCTCTGTGCTCCCTGAGGCCCTGGGTTCAATCCCCAGCACCACAAAAAATGGGAGAAGGACCCAGCAGCCCACTCCCAAAACAATCACCCAACAAAAACCTTATGAATAGAAGAGAAGCACTGACATAGCGCTGGGCATGGCACAGTGTCAGATAGTGTTTTGCTTTGTTGTACATAGGGTTGCTATGAGTAGAAACTGACTCCATAGCAGGGGACTTGGGTTTAGTTCAGTTGGTAGAGTGCAGCTCTGCACTCTCTGAGTTCCTGGATTTGATCCTTAGCACTGCAAAAATGGGAGAAGAGCATGGCAGCCCACTCCTGAAACAATCAGCCACTGAAAGCCCTATGAGGGTGACTCAATGGCACCTAACAACAAATAGCTTGGGTGGATTAAGAAAACAT
The DNA here is from genome assembly GCA_007922755.1 of Pedetes capensis. NCBI lineage: Eukaryota > Metazoa > Chordata > Mammalia > Rodentia > Pedetidae > Pedetes > Pedetes capensis. Next base: position 70,910 of record VMDO01006933.1, on the reverse strand, counting down.
GGTTCTCAAATACATATCCCACACAAGGCTTTGGTTGGATCACTTTTATTTCTAATTATATACAGTCCAGATATCAAAGACTACATCTCCTTCCAGTGAGCACAAATTTCTTAAGTGATTTTAGGTCAAAGTCAACAAGAACAGACACAGAAACTAAAAGGTAGATTCTCTATTGTCCCTCACCTAATGTAGAACAGAATTCGTGTTAGGTGCCGTCGAGTCGGTTCCGACTCATAGCGACCCTCATAGGGTTTTCAATGGCTGACTGTTTTAGGACTGCCTTGGGAGTGGATTGCCAGGCCCTTCTCCCATTTTTGCAGTGCTGGGAATTGAACTTGGGGCCTCAGAGACTGCAGCACAGCACTCTACCCACTGAGCTAAATCCCAGCCCAATGTAGAACAGAATTCTAGAAACCATTAAATTCTTTACAGAGATCAACTAATAGTGAGACCATAAAACCAAATTCTCAATCATTCCTGTCAATAATGGGGAAAAACTATGTTGTTGAGTTGCCACTGAGCCAGATCCAACTCATAGCAACCCTGTGTACAACAGAATGAAAGACTACCCCAAATTGTGCCATGTACAAGATCTTATTATGTTTGAGCCCTTGTTGCAGTCACTATGTTTCTTCACAATCTGAGTTGTACCACATCAGCTAAAGGAGGTCCCAAGGGCTTTCCTCCATTCCTGTCATTAAGGTAGACTCACTTTGAGGAGGCAACTGTTTCTCAGTCATTTCTTGAATGCCTTCTAGACTAGGGAGCTCATTTTCTGGCACTATATTTTATAGTGCTTCTCTGCTATTGAAAAGGTTTTCAATGGCTAATTTATCAGGTCATAAATGAACCCAAAAGAGGAAAGATAGGGTATAACTAGAGAAGAAAATAAAGATCAGGAAAACAAAGAAAATTTATATTGTTGCTTCAAATTTACCTCTAGGAACCAAGAAAAAAATATATGTAGACCAAAATATCCTTTTGAGTATATTCCTCTGGTGAAAAAATTTGTCTGGCTCTGTCAGTTGAATCATTGGATGTCTCAGTACAGGCCCTCTAAAACTGTAAAAAGATAATTACTTCAAAAATAAGGTAAAGTTATGGCTGCCATACATATATGATTAATAGCTATTCAAGAATTTATTTTGCTCATAATGAGAGAACCAGTCAGATGTTATAATGCCTTCCTACTTCTAGATGTGAGATGTGATTTGAAAATAGATCCAAGGATTTCCTAAAACACTGAATGTATAACATCAGTTATTAAACTTACTGAAAAACCTTCTCTAAAGATGTAGATTAGAACTAAATTTTTATCTTCCTACCATATGTATATAGCTCTTTTTAACCTAGCATTTTTTTACACACAGATTTTTGGTATTTGTGAAGACCAAAAGCATGTTCAGTATAATTCAAAACAAAGAAGAGGGCACCTGCTGTTAGAAATAGTCATTTTAAGTTGAACAAAATCATTCAGGAGGAAAAAAAGTACACATGCTGGGTTGGTAGCTTTATCTCAAAAATGCCAGTTCTCAACCAAGACAAAAATAAACTTAGAGGGAAGTTATGCTTAGAAAATAGCTCCCACATTACCAATAATTGGATTATAGAGAGACATATTTTGTAATGTTACAATGAGTTACATATTCAGTAGGTTTTTGGCAGATTGACCCATAATTTTAAACACTTACTTAAATAATTCATAACATATACAAGATGCATATTCAGTACCTCTTTTGATTGGCCATTTCATAATTTAAATGCTATTTCACATAATTCATAATATATACCAATGGTAGACATTATACACTGGCTGCCTATTAATAACAGTGAAAAGATAGAATTTAAGATGTTATATTTAGTGCTAAAAGAATAAACATGATATGACTAATATCATATCACCAGACTTTGTCAAAGGCAATTAACAACCTATGCCACCTCAATTCAGTTAGTGTTATTGTGAATTTATTTATAAACTTCTCTTTGAATTGTTAACCACAGTCAGGAGATGGGAGGGATGGAGGAAGACCTGAGTAAAGAATAAAAACAGCACATCTAATAATTTGCTTTTCCATTTAAAAATGGCTATCACTGGATGCCACCTGCAACAGGAATCACCTAGTATACTTGCTGAGAATTCCAACCTTAGTAGTATTGTCCATAATGTTGGAGCCTAAGTATTAAGACAGTGGAATACAATGTACCTATAATTTGCTAGAAACCATTGGTTCTAGAATATTGTGTTTTCAAAAATCTGTTAGTATTAGAATGGATTTGTGGTGGTTACTACAAATCCCTCCAGAAATTCAATACCTATTCTTGCAGAAGAACCAGCAATGACACCCAGACCACCTATTGCCTTATTGTTGTTGTTGTTGTTAGGTGCCGTTGAGTCGGTATCCAACTCATAGTGACCCTACATACGACAGGGGAAACACTACTGTCAGTGCTTCTCTGCTGTTCATAGGGTTTTCAATGGCGGATTGATTTTTGGGAGTGGGTTACCAGGTCCTTCTCCCAAGCCTACAGCACCTGGTGTTCCCAGGTGGTCTCCCATCCAAGTACTAACCAGGGCCAACCTTGCTTAGCTTCCAAGATCTGTCGGGATCGGACGCCACAGGGCAACAGCTGTAGGCCATTGCCTTATAGTATTTACTTATGTTCTGTTTTGCATGTAAAAATCTTAACTGCCAGATATCAAAACTGCTGTTATTATTACTATTTTCTCTTACTGGGAATTTATGTTTGATTAGCCCTCATTAGTTCCCCAACTTATGATCAAGAAAAAACAGTGCTGATTTTTTGTTTTGATGCTGCTGGTAATCAAACTCAGGGCCTTGTGCATGCTAGGCAATCCCTGTAACATTGAAGTATGCCCCTTGTCCCTAAGAAATGTGTTTAATAGTATAGTTAGAGGGACAATCTGGTAGCTGGAAAGAGAATGAAAGTTATTCATTTGTCAGTGATGAAAAGCAACTTTGGCTTTTAAACACTAATTGATAAGCCAAATGGCCACTGCATTTAAAGGATGATTATTTCCAAAGGCAGCAAAGTTACAGGAAGAAACAGTACCAGCTTAGAAGTCAGGAGACTTAGAGCGCGACTTCAAGCTCAATACACAAAGGACAATGGACTTCACTTCCTTCTGTTTTCATTTTTTCCTCAAAAAATGAAACAGATATATGATGGCACAGTTTCACTCAGATGATTTGTTGTACAACATTTTCTACTGAATACGAAGTTTCAGAATTTCACACAAAGTACCTGTCTCTTTATGCATGGTTTATCAGTTATATCTCATCACCTCTCACTACCCACACATCTGGTATACAGATTGGCTAACAGTACTTAAACATTTGGCGGCATCTAAAACCCCTGAGCCTGCAGTGGTAGCCCTGTGGCATCCAATCCTGTCAGATCTCGGAAGCTAAGCAGGGTCGGGCCTGGTTAGTACCTGGATGGGAGACCACCTGGGAACACCAGAAGCTGTAGGCTTGGGAGAAGGACCTGGCAACCCCCTCCCAAAAAAATCAATCTGCCATTGAAAACCCTATGAACAGCAGAGAAGCACTGACAATAGTGTTTCCCCTGTTGTACAAAGGGTCGGTATGAGTCGGATACCGACTTGACGGCACCTAACAACAACAACAACAAAACCCCTGAGAATGGTCAAGTTGGTGGTTGGTGTTGTTATTATTATCATTGTTGTTGCTATTTAAGAAATTTATGCACCAATTTATGAGCACCATTTTCAGCATGTGATACATTTTTTTTCAATAATACACCATTTTTAAATGATGAGAAAACAGCTGGGTATAGTGGCACCCACTTGTAACCCCAGCAACTCAGGAGGTGGAAGGCAGGAGGATTGCAGGTTCAAGGCCAGAGGCAGCCCACTTAACTTATCCAGACCTTGACTCAATTTAAAAAATAAAAAAGGGGCTGGGGGTGAAGCTCAGTGGCAAAGCACTTGCAAAGTATGCACCAAGCCCTGGGTTCAGATCCCTAATACCAAAAAAAAAAAACAAAAAATAAAAAACAAACAAGCAGAAAACAAAGGTGAGAAAATATTTTACAACATAGCTGTGACAACTACCCAAATAAAGCTTTTTTAAAGGTCATGCTGGAGTCATACTGTTGATAGTTTCACAAGTTCACTTTAGGCAGAATCATTCTGTATTAGTGGATAAAGCATATTTCACCAATAAACTGAAAACACAAGTTTCCCAGAGAGCTGCCCTCAATAAGATGTTAAACACAATGAGTCCAGCCTAATCATGAGTACTAACCAGATGGCTAGGCAGTATTTGACACATGACTTATCTGTCAATGCTCATAGCCAGGCATTCAATTCACTCTGAATTTGACCTTGATTGTCTTATAGACTCTGTCAATCACAATGGCTTGCAATTCTTCAAACCAAGGTAAATTTCCTCTATAACTACAATCTGATGGTTGCTAAGGCATCACTGTCAGTTACCGAGTTATCCCCAAAGGTAGTCTTTCCATGAGTTTGTGACAGACAACAAAGTTTCAGTTAAAATGCCACAAGACGACAATTTATACTGTGTCTGAGATAAATCTGCTGGAATTATCTATTAATAAAGCCCAATTCAAGGTCCCAGATTGGGGAAACTTAATTTAATGGATGAGGGAAATCAAGGGTTACCTAAAAATAAACTAATCAGCAACTTTCCTCCAATCAAGCCTGTTGTACAATATTTAGTTAAGTAAGGGTCATTCAAAATCCTCTTAGTAGAACCAGCAATGAGAAATTAGATATAAAATATTTCTTTCTTATTTGAAAAGCATGAGACAAAATTTGTTGTAAAAGAGAGGAAAGTTTGTATCCCAGTGATAAAGTCAAATTTTGTGAAACTCACTTCTCTTATAAAATTAAAATACACAATATATCTTTTGGGATTAGTGTGAAAATTGTAAATGTAAATATTCCCAGCATCAAAAATGACCTAGTTATGTGTTCATAGGCCTGCAGCAGTAGCTTGGCCTGCAGCCATAGCTCTGTGGCATCTGATGCCATCAGATCTCAGAAGCTTAAGCAGAGTTGGGCCTGGTTAGTACTTGGATGGGAGACCACCTGGGAATACCAGATACTGTAGGCTTGGGAGAAGGACCCGGCAACCCACTCCCCAAAATCAATCCACCATTGAAAACCCTATGAATAGCAGAGAAGCACTGATGATGTTGTTTCACCTGTTGTACATAGGGTTGCTATGAGTCGGATATGACTCGAGGGCACCTAACAACAACAACATGTGTTCATAAATGTTATTCTGTCCTTATCCTTCTAATAAGTTTTTTTTTTCAATACTCAGCAGCGGAACACAGGAACTCATGCATGTTTTTGCAAACACTTGAGCTGGTATTTAGCTCAGTTGGTAGAGCGCTGCACTGCAGTCTCTGAGGACCTGAGTTCAACTCCCAGCACTGCAAAAATGGGAGAAGGGCCTGGCAATCCACTCCCAAGGCAAACCCGAAACAGTCAGCCATTGTAAACCCTATGAGGGTCGCTCCCTATGAGTCGGATACCGACTTGACGGCACCTAACAACAACAACTAGCATTGAGCCTCAGCTTGTTTTTTCCTTTCCATGTTTAGATAGGGTCTCATTAAGTTATGGAGGTTGCCTTTGGCCTTGAACTTATGATCCTCTTGCCTGTGCCTCCTGAGTCACTGGAATTACAAACATGTGTCACTATGCCCAGTTTATTTTAATTTTTTTAAAATGGGGATTGTTTCAGGGTAGAACTATTTTTAAGTAGATTAAGAAATATAAACTCATTAAAAATCTGTATGATTGCCAATCACTGTGGCATACACCTATAATCCCAGTGACTCAGGAGGCTGAGGCAAGATGATCATGAGTTCAAAGCCAAGGGCAGCCTGTGCAACTTAAGGAAACTCTGGCTCAAAATAAAATAAATAAAAAATAGGCTAGGGGTGCAGCCCAGTGATGATAGAGCACATGAAAAGTAGGTGTGAGGCCCTGTGTTCAATTCCCAAGTACTGCAATAATAATAATAATAATAATAATAATAATAATAATAATAATAATAAAAAGAAGAAGAAGAAGAAGAAGAAGAAGAAGAAGAAGAAGAAGAAGTAGTAGCAGAAGTAGTAGTAGTAGCAGCAGCAGCAGCAGCAAGCAGGGTGCAACTCAGTGGTATAGCACTTGTCTAGCATGCTTTAGGTCCTGAGTTCAACCATCAAGTACTGAATAAACAAACAACACTACTAGCTAGCTCTCTCGTATTTCATATTTTTACCATTTACATATAATCAACATAGCTATACCATCTAACTCAGTAGCCATAAGCCACATATAGCTATTAGTTATTTGAAATGTGGCTAATCTAAATTGAGATGTGCTATAAGTATAATGCATACAATTTCTAAGGCTTGTTACAAAAAATAGAAATTTTTATTAATAATTTTTATATTGAGTATCTTTGAATTAATAATTATTTTAAATAAAATATATTACTAAAATTAATATTGCCTGATTCATGCTGTTTTATATCATGACCAGAAAAAAATAAATTTGTGTAGCTCCCATAATATTTCTGAGGGAGAGTACTGGAATATATACTTGTTCTCTAATAGATTTCTGAATAAATAAATTTGGGCAATGCTTTCAAAATCATACCTGTACCCCACCTACCTTAAACACAGCATTTGAAAATTAAAATGGACACTGAATATGGAAAGGTGACTGTTAATAGTTTTGAAGAAAGAATACTGTGAGAAAAATAAAAGTTCAATGTAAAACTGCTAATGGTAGTGTTGGACATGAAAAATACATTGTCCTCAATGACATTCATAGTGTACACTCTTAATAGGGTAATATTTTTTGTTATAGCTACTACAAGGAAAGCATTCATCCATGCTGAAAGTTGAAGTTTATTATCTCAACTCCATTGGATGTATAGGGAATTATATTAAGAAAAGCTAAGTTCTCCTCTTCTTACCAATTCATCCTTTCTTGTGTAGTATGGGAATGTCAGTCAGGCAGCTCTACTTTATCCAAAGAAGACAAAACCAGAAAGCAACAATTTTTTTCCAAAAAAAAAAGTTAGTCTCAGGTAATTTTTATTTGATCAGAAATATTTTAATCATGTGAGCACTTAATAAGGTACAAATAATTATGTGCAATTACATGATAATTACTCTCAATGTAATTACCATGCCAGTGCAGCTCTGATAGAGATAATCAGATGGTTACTGGTGAACTGCAAATTAATTGATAACAGGACATTTATAATTACAAATGATCATGATTACCTTCGAGTACTGTGAGCACATTAGAAATGTGAGTAGGATGCCAGGAGGATCAGGGACATTCATTTATCAAGAATGTCACAGAATAAGTAAGATTAGATCATAAATCTACCTGTGTCAGTTTCAAGCTAAAGAATGCTCGGTGCCTGCTATCAGATTTTTTTTGTTCTATTTCATTCAAAATGCACTCAATCTACTTGAGGTGTGTCTACCCAGCAGGGATTTTCTTCACAGACCTATGTATGATATGTGTTATGGTCTAACCATCTTCAAAAACTTCTAAGTAACAAATTGTCCTATAGAGTTTGGCTCAGTTTGTAGAGTACCTGCTCTGCATCCTCTGAGGCCCTGGTTTCGATCTCCAGCACCACAAAAATGGGAAAAAGACCTGGCAGCCCATTTCCAAAACAATCAGCCATTGAAAACCCTATGGATAGCAGAGAAGCACTTAGATATAGTACCTCTTTTGTTCTGTTGTGCATAGGGTTGCCATGAGTTGAACACAACTCAGTAGGATCTAACACCACCCAACAAATAACAAATTATACTTCTGGAGTTGGAAGATGTCAAAATACTTGCACAAAAGAAGGGTACAGAGGATGAGATGGATAAAATAATTTAAGTTCCCCAGACAGTGGGTGAGGGAGCTACAAAATTTCAGACCTTGTTACCAATCTAGGAATGAGTTACATTGTTTTAAAATATTTAACTTCTTCATATACTACTTCATTATGTTGTCATCATTGCATACCGATCCTCAATTCCTTATTTAATAATCAATTCAAGCCTAGTACAGGTCCTTATTTCCATGCCATCCTAAACATTAACATAGAGAATACCTTGATTTGATGTTAATTATATTTTTAAAGTCATACTGAAATTAACATGCATTTACTAAAATAAGCACTATATTCTCTGGTAGAATGTCTGTCATCTTTGTCAAATACTCTTCTATATTACAATGCCACTATATGTCAGAATTTATCTATAATCCTTTAAGGTTAAGGTTTAAGGTTAAGAATGGCTTAGAAGAGGAAGTTGGTACTTCACAAAACAAAACTGTAAGCACCTTTTTGTAAAGCAATATATATACATACTGTCCATTACCTCAGTTCAAAGACATATATGTTAGTACCCTGGTCCCTGAGAAGCTCCAATCTCTCACTGAGTACAAAAGCCTTACACAAATGTGTTCAATGCCAGACAACATGAAATACGTGCTAATAAAGTGGTGCATCCTCCTACAGAATTTCACAGGTCCTTACTACCATTTCTGACTGAACTGAACAGTAATGGCTTTGCAAATGAGAAAGAAAATGAGTTCAACTTGAAAAGGCATTTAAATGTAGGAATGTTGAATAAAACATATAACGTAAAGAATAAATTTTTCTTAATTAAGATGTGGTTGCTGTTGTTAGCTGCCATTGAGTCAGACCCAACTCATAGTGATTCCACGTACAAAAGAACCAAACACTTCCTGATACGGTGCCAGGTACATGATCTTTTTTATGTTTAAGCCCATTCTTGCAGCCATTGTGTCAATCCATCTAGTTGAGGGTCTTCCTTTTTTTCGTTGACCTGCCATTCCCCCAAACATGATGTCCTTCTTCAGGGATTGGTCCCTCCTGGCATGTCCAAAATACTAAGAAGCAGCCTAAGCATCCTTGCTTCCAAGGAGTACTCTGGTTGCACTTCTTCTAGGATAGATCTGTTGTCTCTGTTGGCAGTCCATGGTATATTCAATATTCATCTCCAATACCATAATTCAAAAGCATCAGTTCTTCTCCTGTCTCCCTTATTCACTGACCAGCTTTCACAAGCATATGATGCAACTGAAAATACCATGAAATGAGTCAGGCACACTTTGCTCTTCAATGTGACATCTTTACTTCTCAACACCATAAAGAGGTCTTTTACAACAGCTTTTCCCAATTCAATGTGTCTTTTGACTTATTGACTGCTGTTTCCATGGGTGTTGATTGTAGATCCAAAGAAAGCAAAATCTTGAACAACCTCAATATTTTCTCCATTTATTATAGAACTGCTTACTGACCCACTTATAAAGATTTTTTTCTTGATGTTGAGGCACAATCCATACTGAAGGCTGTATTCTTTTATTTTCAACAGTAAATGCTTCAAATCTTCAATTTCAACAAGCAAAATTATGTCATCTATGTAACACAGGTTGTTAATGAGTCTTCCTCCAATCTTGGTGCTGTGTTCTTCTTCATAAAGTCCAGCTTCTCGGATTATTTGCTCAGCATAGAGATTGAAGAGGTATGGTGAAAGGATACAGCCCTGACGCATACCTTTCCTGACTTTAACCCAGGCAGTGTTTCCTTGTTCTGTTCAAATGACTGCTTCCTTTTCCATGTACAGATCCCTCATGAGTACAATTATGTGCTCTGATATTCCCATTCTTTGCACTGTTATCCATAAATTTTGTGAACCACACAGTCAAATGCCTTTGTATAGTCAACAAAACATGGATAGAAATCTTTCCAGTTTTCTCTGCTCCAGTTTTCAGCTAATATCTATCTGATGTCAGCAATGATGTCCATGGTTCCATACCCTCTTCTGAATCCAGCTTGTTTTTCTGGCAATCCCCTGTTAATATACTGCTGTAGTCTCTTTTGAATGATCTTTAGCAACATTTTACTTGTGTAAGATATAAATGATATGGTTCAATAATTTCTGCATTGTTGGATCCCCTTTCTTGGGAAGAGGCACAAATATGGATAAAGTTTTTTTTAAAAAAAAAAAAGTCAAGGCATATGTGATTGTTAAATTGTACATATCTACTTGGTTAGGCTATGGGCTTCACTTGTTTGGTCAAATACTAGTCTTGATGTTCCTGTTAAAGTATTTTGTAGAAGTTATTATATAATCAGTTCAGTTTATGTAAAGGAGATTACCTTTGATGGTTTAGATGGGCCTCATCCAATCAGTTGAAGGCCTCAGAAGTAAAGAAGGAGGTTTACAGGTAATATATTTCTCTTTCCCGCTCTCCCTCTCTCTCTCCCTTCCTCTTTCTCTCCCCTCCTCCTCCTCCTCCTCTTCTTCTCCTCCTGTCTCTCTCTCTCTCTCTCTCTCTCTCTCTCTCTCTCACACACACACACACACACACACACGCGCGCGCGCGCACACACACACACATTCTTACCTGGTTTTCTCTGAAGAATCCTGACTGACATATTAATATATAAGTAAACTAATAAAAGAATAAAAGAGATTAATTTAAGAACCAGATTTGGAATAGACAACAGAACCATACTAAACAGCATGTGAAAGAATTCAAACATCAGGAGAAATTCAGGGAGAAACGCTTGAAGGTGTGTTAAGTCAAGAAGCAAAATAATCCAAAAGGTGCTTTAGGGAGGCAAATGTTAAATAGCCAAGCTTCCCAACCCAATAGAGTTGATGAAAATTACACCATTAATATTGAATTTTGTTCTCTTATAAGAGTATATGGTGATGAAATTATACTTTCCCATCTCTATAGTTGATGGAAGGGCACTCTTGGACAAAACACCTAGTTCTAGACGCTCTTGGTTTAAACTTTGTTTTTATGACTCCTTAGTGGATATACCCGCTAGAATTACTGAACATTAACCCTGCTTTCACCTTCATTTCTTCAATTATTTGACATATTATAAGGAAATGTACATCTAACAACATTTATGAAATTAAGTTTTTTTCCCTCTGACTCTTGAAAGTGATTTTCCTTTTTTATATTTTAATTCATAATTTTGCATGCTGTTATATGTGTCTACAGGTTTTCTTGGGGTGGTTACTACAAAGCTAACTTTTTATTGATTTGTTACTGACTTTTGTTTGATGCATAATTTTTCCTCAATACAGTCTTCAAAATTCAGAAAGTGTTCCAAGGTGATGGTATTGATCTTGAACTGATATTTCTTTCCTGCATGATTTGTTCTACTATAGAAAGAATTTGCTTTTTTATATTTTGGTTAGCTGTTAAGGCAGTGCATCTCCTAAGGTATATTGCATCTATTAAAATATACCAATTGAATTTAAGAAGCAAAAATAAAATTATTAATCCTGGTCCAGTATATTTATGGTATATCATCTTCGTTTGGTAACACTCCTTCATTAAAGAAGTATTATACTAATTAGCATCATTGGCAAACATACTCCATGATGTTAGCTAACTGCTTGTGTCACCAAAACTGTTGACTCAGCATTTTATTTTAAATTTAAATATCTATATATCATTTGTTACAAGCACAGAATCTAGGAAGCTATGCACTTATCATGCTAGATACAATTTTCTAACATACATTCTAACAGATACAGAACTATTAAAACAAAAGCTAATCTCATATATGCCACCAAAAACGATCATAGTACCAATAGGTGATACATATATTATACTTGGCAAAGCTCCACTGATTTAAAAATAAATTAGATCCTTTATTTATATTTTGCCATCCCTAACTGAGTTAGTGATAGAAAGAATACTGCATGAAGCCCTCAGAGCTACTCATTTGTTTCTTGCAACAGAAAAACAATTCCCCACTGTGGAAAAGTCTGTTCATCTTCTAAGTCCTGTCACTACACAGAGGGTTAGGGCATGTTTTATGTGATTTCAGGAAGCCTGACAAATATTTATGAATGGGAGCTTCAAAGCAATATATTTAGAGTCAACATAAAGAACAGTCATTTTTAGAAAGTGATGTAATGTTCCATTAATTAGGCTTTTTTCCGATATGAAGAATAAGCTGTATTTTTAGGTACTTCACTTAATGAAATGTTTTGTAAAGGTAAGTCTATATCCATATCACCCTGGCATCTGATCTCATCAGCTCTCAGAAGCTAAGCAGGGTCAGACCAGCTAGTCATTGGATGGAAGACTATCTGGGAATACCAGGTACTATAGGCTTGGGAGAAGGACCTGGCATCCCACTTCTGAAACAGTTAGCCATCGAAAACCCTATCAACAGCAGAGAAGCACTGACATAGTGTCAGGCTTAGCACAGTATCAGGTAGTATTTCATTCTGTTGTACATAAGGTCACTATGAGTCAGACCAGACCATATGGCACCTAACAATAATAAAAATTATAAATAAATGCATTGTCAAGGAGGGCAAAAAAATCTTCCGCCTCTACCAATTACTTTCTTTACACTGGCTTTGATGCTGTGGTAACTATGGACCTGCATTATAACTGCCCTTTCTCTGTGCCTTTTCCTTCAGCCCATCACTCTCTACTCATTCTCAGTGTATGACTGAATTGAATATAGATTAACATTGCACATCCAACACATCTGTTAATGAGAGCTCTTGGCAATTCACTTCTTAAAGATGACCATCCTTTGGGGACAGGGAGCCATCTCTGATTCCATTCAACCATGGATGGTGAAATTCAGTCCTACAGTATCAAGCACCACTTACTAATCAAGCTAAATGCTCTTTGTTTTAAGCCTTTCTTCATATTTTAAAATTTGATTTTCTCCTCTTTCTCTTATGGACTTCATAAGAAGTAAGATATATATATATATATATATATATATATATATATATATATTTTTTTTTTTTTTAAAGGTTTATAGACAAACATTTCCAATACCAGGCCACCTGAAATGAAATGCATGCCACAATAGTCTTCCAAAGTGCTGCAGAAATTCCCAGATCTCATTCCTTGTTGAAATGAAGGGAAAGTACTTTGTTAAGGAGGAGGATTGTAAGCTGACTCTTGAAGGCTCATTGATAGCCATTTTCGGGAATGTCAAGGCAGGATAATCTAAGCAGAGAATCACACAGAAAAATTCAAGGCCATGGAGAAAAAGCAGACTATCAGCAGAAGTTCGCATGACTGACGAACATCCTGAGGTTTCTGAAAATAGGATAAGAAACCTGGAAGGTACCTTGTATTAACCATCCAGTAGATACTTATCCTCATAAATTAAAAAATGGCATATTACAATGGTCTGCATGGGGACTGTCCCACACAGGTCCACATGCTGGAAGCTTGGTTACCAGTATGGCAATAAGAGTGGTGACACAATCTTTAGAGGTACAGCCTAATAGAAGGCGCTTACGTCACTCAGAGCATCACCCCCAGGGGGGATTGACACTGGTCTTGAGGAAAAAGTGAGTTGTTCTAGTGAGAATAAGCTATGATAAAAAAGGAAACCTGAGCCCTCCCTGCTCTCTGGGTTCCTGTCTCACCATATAATGACTCTCCCATGGGCTTCTGCCACTGTGATGTCACACTCTGAGATCATCAGCAGAGGCCAAATACATGAGCCCCCATCATTAAATTTCAACCTCCACAACTGTGAGCTAAATAAACCTCATTTCTTTGTAAATTATGCAACCTCAGAAACTCTGATATAACAACAGGAATGGACTAAAACCCATAAATATATTGCTATAGACTGAATGTTTATAGCTCCCAAAACTCTACGTTGAAATCCTAACTCTCAAGGTGATAGTATTAGACGAATGGACTTTGAGGAGGCAATTAGATTATGAAGGGGGAGCCATCACATTTGGGATTAGTGCTTTTACACAAGAGACTATGGAGAGCTTCCCTAACCCTTCCATCATGTGAAAACTAAGGAAGAAGAATGCTATCTACAAGCCAGAAAGTAAGCCTTCAACAGAAACCAAATCTGCTAGCACCTTGATCGTAGACCTCCTAGGTTCCATAACTGTGAGAAAATAATACTCCTGTTGTTCCTAAGCAGCCTGAATGGACTAAAACAGACAGACACACACACACAAAACAAATGGTCTGGTTTTCTTACCTACTCCATTGAGGGGCATTACACTATTACCACCAATTGTTCAATCTGAATTATCACTATAGCCTCCTTTCTACAGAAAGAAGAGAAAATGATATATTCTCACCTCTTTCTTCTCTAAAAGTAAACACAAATGAATGTAGATTTTGTCAGTCTGTTACTCTGCTACTCACTGAACAAGTTCAGGGTGGGTGACACTTGCTTAGCTTGGAGCTAACAGTCCTTGTAAAAAGAGTTAGAGGGATGCAGAAGCTTCTTGCCTCAGGATTTGCACACTTCTAAGTTACTCTCAAAGTCTATTTAACAATAAAAGAAAACAATAGTAATAGCAACAAAAGATAATCTCTTTCTTTGAGAAATTATTTTTTCACGGCTCAGTATTAAATGTTGCATATGCATAATGTTTATTAAATTCTGTTTTCATTTAATTCTTATAACTTTATGAGATAAACTTATTATTACTACTACTTAAATGCAGAACCAATGCTCAAGTCAGACCAAATTATGATATGAAGTATGCCACTGAGATGAGTTTTAAACTTCTAAAGATCTTCTCCATACTTACATCCTGCCTGGTAGGTATATGTAGTTGTTGTTAGGTGCCTTCAAGTGAAGTCCAACTCATAGCAACACTAGGTACAACAAAACAAAACACTCCCCAACACTGTGCCAGGCACATAATCTTTTTTATGTTTAAGCCCATTCTTGCAGCCACTGTGTCAATCCTTCTAGTAGAGGGCCTGTCCTTTCTTTCTTTGACCCGCCACTCTCCCAAACATGATGTCCTTCTCCAGGGATTGGTCCCTCCTGACAACATATGCAAAATATGTAAGATGCAGTCTAGCCATCCTTGCTTCCAAGGTGCACTCTGGTTCTACTTCTTCTAGGACAGACCTGTTGGTTCTTTTGTCCATGGTATGTTCAATATTTGTCTCCAGCACCATTCAAAAGCACCAATTCTTCTCCTGTCTCCCTTATTCACTGACCAGCTTTTAGAAGCATATGATGCAACTAAAAATACCATGGTACATCTTTGTCTTCAGTGTGACATCTTTACTTTTCAATGCCTGCTATGGTATAGCCAGTTTCAAATTTGGCTTCATACTAATCTGTCTCCCAAGAATAGTTAATCTGTCCTTTTATACTCATTAGCAATCCTATACTCCACCAAAATAATCTCTGCTAAAAACAAACAACCCATTAAGATAAATACTGCAATAAAAATCAAAACAAACCACTGTGGAAACATTGAAGAAGAAGTATTTAATTCTGCAATGTAAACTCCAGCACAGGTGAACTACAATATAGGATGAAAAAAGAATTGATTAATCACATTCCCAGAAGCTCTACTGCACTGGCCTCCCCTCATTCTGTATATCTTGGCTAAAGTCCATCAACCAGCTAGTACTATCCCTAAGCAGCAACTTAATAGATTATGCCTCTGTTGACATTTCTGTTCAAGCTAAATTGCCTATTTGCTCAGTTGATCACTGTGTCCTCATTAGGAGTTCTTAGCCCATCAAAATCATATTTGATGAGTCTAGTAAAGTACTCAACTGTATTTGTGTTCTCTTTTGTTCGGATGCTAATCACTGAGAATTTTAACCATTCTTCTCATGAACCAAGAGCTCCAATTTAGACATATAAACAAACCAATCGCTCGTATGATGACTGATAACAGCACAGACAATCTACCAATTTACAGATCACTGACAGCCATTCTGATCTGTAGTGCCAATAATACCTGTTACCTAGCCTTAACTTTTCAATCTTTGCCTTTTTCCTCCCTCTCTTTTCACCCTCCAATTTCATTCCCTCTGCTTCAACCCAGATTTTTACCTCTTTGCTCAGACTATTTAATAACTTCTGAATTTGTCATACTACTTCCCGTCTACCAGTCTCCTGTAACCCCCTGGACACTACAGTTGGCACAGCTGCCCTGTAGATAACAGCATTCACATCCCTCCTACACTCAGAAACCTTTAAAACTTCCTATTCTCTATCAAAAAACCTTCAACATAATTAGGCAAGTATTCAACGGTTCTCATGGGTTAACCTAATAGCAACCAATTTTCTCATCTTTTTCAATAAACTCTTATAAAAGGCAAAGTCTACTTACAATACAACTTGACACAGTAAACAAACTTTCCCTGGATGTACTGGAAAAGTCATTAACAATTTTAGTGTCCATCAGAATCACCTACAGTGCTTGCTAAAATACAGATGTGGGTCATGGGGTCCACCAGTTTTGACTCAGTAGGTCTCAGGTGACACTTGATAATTTGTATTTTAAATAATTTCTCCAATACTGCTGGCTCAAGGACCAGTGGTCAGGACTACAGTATCCAAGATGATATTAATACTAAACACTTCAAGGGCACAACACATAAATTATTCAGTGAGTAACACAAGTAAATATGTTCTACAAATTATTTCTTCTCATCTGTAATGGGTTTTGATATGGCCAGAGACTGTTTCCTCAAAACTGTGAGGAGACATGAACAGTGAAAGTGTTTACTCACACTTTGCGATTTGTCATTCAGAATGCTTCCAAGAATTACAGTTTGCCTTTGTTGTTGCTGAGTTGGTGTCTGACTCATAGTGACCCTACATGCAACAGGCCAAACAGTATTATTAGTGCTACTCTGCTATTCATAGGGTTTTCAATGGCAGATTGATTTTTGGGGGTGGGTTGCTGGGTCCTTCTCCTAAGCTTACAGCAGCTGGTGTTCCCAGGCAGTCTCCCATCCAAGTACTAACCAGACCTGACCCTGCTTAGCTTCCGAGATCTGACAGGATTGGACACCACAGTAGTACACCTGCAGGCACAGTTTGCCTTAGGATTTCACTTAATCACATGGGCAGAATATAGTCTATTACATCATCACTTTTCTGAAAAACAGAAACTAGAAATAACCCTACTTTTTACAAGTATTAAAACTACAACTGCTCGCTATAAACACTAAGGTAATTTAGGATACATAAAAATAAAGTTTAACATTAAAAATTGCCACTGTAATTTTGCCCATGCTTTTTAGTGTTGACATGAGTTTTGCATCTTTTCTTTTGCTACACACAAAGAATAAACACAAAGACACGATTATAAAAAAGAGATTATATATTACACCCTATATCAACTACATTTTCCCTCTAAAAATGTAATGAACATTTATCTAAGTCAACAAATAAAATTAAAATTATCTCATCATTATTTTGAGTCATTCTAACATTTTCCATAAGAACACTATTTTTAGGCATCTGCCTATTTCCTGATGGACATTTAGGTGCCTACGTTTTTTATGTAAATCACAGTAGTGCAATGAACTGTTCATTTACAAATATCTTTGTGCTCATGGAGACTTCATGTTATGTACATCCTAAGTTCTTAAGGAAACCCAATTTTTATGTTCTATTAATAGTTCTTGGATTTGGATCATACAGAGGAAATCTCTTAACAGTTAAAATATTCTACATGTCCATTTAGTAGTAAGTGACTTTTATTTGTGAATTTCAGAGTAATAAGTTTTTGTTTGAGGAACTGATCTAATTACTAAAATAAATAAGGTTTTTTTCAGTATTTTCTGGGATATCAATGTATACTACTATTCATTCTATAAGACATATTTAATATAAACTTTAATTTCCAAGTATGGTTTGTTCTGTTTTTATTGATCTTTTCATCTGCACAATTTTTTTTTACCATACAGTACTTTAAAAATATTTTGACTTATTAGTTTATACTTACATCTAATAATGTCTCTTATTCCTTCTTCCTCAATGTTCTGTTTCTAAATTCCCTAGATTTCCCTCCAGATCAAAATTAGATTGGTTACTTCTATGCTACCTTTACTCTAAGCAGAAAAGAAAAACACTGTCAAGATTCTTATTGGAACTTCAATGAACATATTTATAACTTGCACACAAATGACATGATTGGAATAATACTTCCCATAGGAGGTGCAGGTCCTGTGCTTTTCAAAGAGATGTTTATTCTGTATTATTTAGTAAACAAAAATACTTTTTTGTGTAGCTGTTCAGCATTTCCTGATCAGTTTACTTCTAACATTTTTCATATTTGTCTTTACTGTGAATATATGATTATTTCCATTACATTTTCTGATTTTGACAAGTGTATATAAAGCTGCTAGTTTGCTTATATTTAGCTATGTTACTAAACTCAGTTCTAAAGATGTTTAGGAAATTATGTAACATTAACTGAAAAGCCAAAATATAATCTGAAAATAGCAATAATTTATCTCATGGTTTTTCCCTTCTCCTTCTTTACCCTTAATTTTGCTTCCATTGTACTATTACCTACAGAACACTGTTGTTCAATAGCATTGCTAAGAGACATTCTTGTCCTTTTCTGATTTTGAATGGAAACACTTTTACTGTTTACAGTGACTTATACTCACCACTGTTCTTCGGAGATATCATTTATTTTAATTGTGGTGAAAACGTTTTTTTAAAATTGTTCCTACTTTCTAAGAGTGTTAGTACAGAATGCCTAATACATTCAAAGCCTTTAAATATCTATCAAGAGAGCAATATTGAATTTTTTATTTCTTTTAACTGTATTATAAAACATTACTATAATTTTATTATATATATTTTACTATATACTGCTCTATAATTATAAAGAAATATTAACATATTTCTGAATACTGAACTTACATTTTTAGAATATATTTAAAAATTTTATATCATTCTTTAATATAATGGGGATCTTATTCAGTAATATATACACCAGCAATTATAAGAAAACTACTGTTTTGAAGGCTACTTTTCTGAAGGTTACATTTTGTTATGGTTATTTGATGCAGCCTTTTCAAATCTGACAATATATTTATGTTACCTTCTCAAAACATGAACTTTTAATAAGACAGTATTTCTCTTACTTCCAGTTTTAAAACTCTGAAACATTTTATATTAGTGGGTAATAGATTGTTGAGCTTCTTCTAGCACCTAAAGACATCTTAAACTGTGTATTTTCTAGAATTAATGATAAATGAAAGACATTTTTCATTTTTTTCTCTACAGATTCATTTAACCAAGAATTTTTCCTTACCTGTAAAAAATTAGGTTTTTTTCAAGCAAATAAAAATTCTGCTTGTATGTAAATATCAAAAAGTTGGTGATTTTGAAATTATATTACATATTCAGGTTCCTATTTTTGTTAATTTTAGTTTTGTGGATTTCTTATTTTTCTGATCCAGATTTGACAAATCTCTGTTGATTTTACCAGCATATTAAAAAAAAAGTCCTATGTTTAATTCTAGAAAATCTACGTGACTATCAATGAACCAATAGATAATGAATAATAATATACAATGGATAATGAATAATAATATTAATGAATAATAATATACATGGACAACAGAAGATTATTCGGTCTTTAAAAACAAAGAAATTCTATCACTTTTGACAATATAGATGAACCTCAATGCCATTATGCTAAGTTAAATAAGCCAGGCACAGAAAGACAAACATTATATAATTATATTTTTCTGTGGAATCTAAGGAACAGAGAATAGAAGGATAGTTATCAGGTAGTAGAGAGTAAGGAATAGGAGGATGTTGGTCAGAGCACAAATTTGCGGTTATTAATCATTTCTGGACACCTACCATACAGCATGGTGACAACAGTTAATAAAAATAAATTGTATATTTCAAATTTGCCAAGAGAGTAGATGTTAAGTATTCTCAATATACCCATACACACATATGCACAAAGGTAATTATCTGAGGTGACAGAGATGTTAATTAAGTCTATTGTAATAATTTCAAAATCTAAACATACATCAAAACATCACATTGTACAAGCTGAATGAATATAATCTCTATTTGTCAATTTTACTTCAATAAAGCTGAATAAAAAGTCTCTCCAGATAATTTTTATGCAGTTGGCGCAGAGCCAGCCAGTGACAGCATTTATGAGCCATCTATTTTATAATCCTCCTCATTCAGTAACTTATTTGCAGAAGATTCTGATTCATTTTCAATTTGGCTATAGTACTTCATTAAATGTCCTCCCCTCACATCTTTTTGTTTTTAAAGAAATAGCACATTTGTAGAATACTTGGAGTCTTTTCACTTATCAACTGCACATTTTCCCTTCAAAAAGGAGCAAATTGTGTATAGTGAAAGAAAGCCAGGGCTGCAACTTTCTACTCAGAGTTCTGAAAGGAATGTTGCACAGTTGCCAGCATAGCGTGTTGTAGATGAGAAAAATGGATAACCATCAAATTCTCTTTTGCCAGCATAGTATTGTTGTAGATGAGAAAATGAATAACAATCAAGTTCTCTTTTCATTACAGGTAACCTATTTTTTTTCTCTGTCAACTTTTTTTGTAGCAATTTTCTCTTTATCCTTGAAATTCAAATTTTCTTTACTTGTAGTTACACTAATTTTTTCAGCTTTCCAGTTAATTAGTTTGGTTGCCAGAAACATCCTTGCTTATATTTACCTCCTCTAGCCCTATGGTATATACTTTATTATTGCTTTCCTTAGTAAACATTTTTTTTTTGCTTCAATTTTCAATCTTCCTTTTTATATGTTTGCTTTATTTGGCAAATGCAGTATCTTCTTGAGTATGGTAGAAGATTTTGATTAGCATAATATTATAGTCCTCTCCTATATTCAGCTTTAAGTTTCTCTAAAATTTGTAGTTGTAGACTATGATAAGCCAAAAGGCCAGAGGATATCAAGAGTATCTGTCTCCACTCCTTAAGTTTGACACATACTATTGAGTTAATAAATAGGTCAGAATAACTCACCAAGAACCCTCTGCATGAATTAGAGTCCTAGAAACTATACATATTTTCCAGTTGTGGAGCACAGTTTTTTCACTTTTATTAGTAGTAGGAAGCAGAAAAGATAAAAGTTCCAAAAAAAGACAAAACAAATAAAATATATAATCATCATGATTTTGTCTCCAAATTGCTTTCCACTGATAGAGTTCTTCTACTTTTTAAAACCCAAGCATACACATTGGTATATAATAACATGAACATTGAAAAGGACATGCTTTCAATAAAAGGAACAGAACTCTAAACATAAAATCCCTATTTCTCCATTATATGGGTATCTTCTGGTGATAGAAATGAGTATTTTTAGGTGCAATCAAGTTGACAATCATAACATTCTAAAATGAACAAAATGCACATTATAGAAATAATAGATATGAAGTGGAGTTGCTAACTTAATAATACAGACATCTATACATTGTTATGCCTGCAGCCATACCTCTGTCATGTCCAATCCTGTCAGATCTCAGAAGCTAAGCAGGGTAGGGCCTGTTTAGTACTTGAACAGGAGACTACCTGGGAACACCAGGTGCTGCAGGCTTGGGAGAAGGATCCGGCAACCCATTCCCAAAAAACAATCTGCCATTGAAAACTCTATGAATAGTAGAGAAGCACTGACAATAATGTTTCACCTGTTGTATGTAAGGTCGCTATGATCCATATACTGACTCTACGGCACCTAACAACAACAACATACATTGCAAAGCCACCTAAGAAAGCCTCAACAATTAACCGAAAATAAGCCCTTATTGAGGAATTGTAATAGACATTAAGAAATCCTTTAGATAGTCTGAAAACATTGTTAAATCTATGTGATAAAATACTCATGGACAGGTGATCAGAATGATGATTATGAGAGAGACAGCAATTATAACAACAAATTGAGACCCTTCTAGTTGTTAGGCACTATGGAATGCAGCTCATATGAACTCATCATTTATTCATCACTGCAAATAATAGTGTTATTACAATACTCATTTAAAAATTTTTGAAACTGGAGTTCTGAAAAGTTGATACACAGTTAGCCAGGACCCAAACATAGTTTTGTCTGACTCCAGATCCTAAGCCTTTAACCACTACCCATTGCTGTCTCCTCAATTTGCCAACATCATATACATGACCTTAGGCAAGATACCTCTCCTATGAAATTCATTATTGCATTTTCACTTAAAGGATGGCTTTAACCCAAGTGTCCTCTAAATTGTCTTTCACCTCTAATATTGAATAAAATATATGGAGTCACAAAAGGAAAACAGTGAGACTCACATTACATCATTAAGAAAATTAAATTTAAATTTAGTAATATATCCTTCTCATCCCACTTTAGCTTTTCCATAAACAAATTAAGTTACTAAGAATTTGAGAAGACAATTATTTCTCAGGGATTTTACTGATTAATTAACAAGAAATAAGGGAGACAGGAAAAACGAAGCAAAGAAACAGAAAAATTTGCATGAGTTTTATTTGTGAAGTTCAGTAACAAGGAAAAAATGATAGCCATGTACTACTTTGCAAAATATACAAGTAGCCAAGGCAAGTGGCCTAAGGTTAAAAAAAATGAGGACAGGTTTGTCAACAGGTTAAATAGAATGTTTAAAAAGAAAAATCTGGCTTTGTCAAACTGACATTATTATTCAGATTAAAAAGAAATCATAGGAAACCTACGTAATCCATTCAAACATGGCTTTAAAAATAAAATAGGGTATTGTGAATGGCTGTTTACAGATCTTATATTCTAAAAATCAGCTGCAAAATATGTTCCAGCTCACATAATACAATGCAGCAACAGTCCTCAGAGAAAGCAGTGGAGGAATGCTCAAAATGTTTGATATGCTGGGTGTGGTGCCACACACCTCTAATCCCAGAAACTGGATTTGGAGGCTGACGCAGGAGGATTGAGAGTTTGAGGCCAGAGGTAGCCTAGGTAACTTCAGAAGTCTGTGTATCAAAATAAAAAAAAATTAAAAATGGATTGAGGGAGCAGCCTACTGGTAGAACACTTGCACAGTATGTGTGAGGCCCTGGATTCAATCACTAAGTATTGCAACAACAACACAAAAAAAATACTCCGCTCAGTATGAGATTCACAGAACAGGAAAATGGGATGCCTTTTGTTTTCTTTCCCAGTGTTCTGTGGTCCCTGCAATTCTTTTGCAAAGCTCAAGCAGAAATGGCTTATATCACCATATGAAAAGCTTAAAAAAGAACCCAAGATAGGTCAAGACATGAGAAGATAAATTATGCCACCTAATTTTACATTCTGTTTTGATAGTTAATTCTTAAAATACTAAGAAAGTTCATAAGGAAAAATTGGGGGCATAGATCAAGCAAGCTTGTGAGATGTGTTGAGAATTATTAAAAGTGAAAAAGAAAAGAAAAGAAAGTTTGACCTCATCAGTGCAGTGTTTTCATATGGACAAGAAAAAGTCTTAGTGGAAATATCCTGATCAAAAGTATGCAGTATAATTCTGGAACATCAATTTTACACAGCTATCTCCTGGATCAGATCCTGTCTTGTGTTTCATGTGCTAAGGCAGTCAAAGTACACCAGGAAAAAGTTACAGAATGGAAGCCAAGCATTTCACTTTGATCGGAAACGTCAACCTCGTCCCATTCTCTGGCTCACAAGATTCCAACTCCACAGATGAGGGCACGGTGGTTGTGAGCTGAAGCCTCTGACCAAACGTGGCTGACAGATGGATCCTGTCTAGCTCACCAGTGTCTACCTACACTGACTTGCTTTACCAAAGTATGGATTAGTTGTTAACTTTTTTTTTTTAATGGGAGATTGTACTCTTCCAGAAACAAAACAGCAACAAAAAAAGATCAAGCAAATAAAAAACCAACAAGTTCCATACTTTGGAGAAACTAAAGATCTACAAACAATGCACTCATGCTAACAAATGGCAATAATGAAATGACAATGGTAAGCAGTGCATGTTACACATTTTCCAGACATCCCTGCAGGCTCCCCAACTCACATATTCTGTAATGAGTCTGCTTCTCATAATTTAGGTTACTTGCTGCTCTTTGTGACCTCTGATGGGGTGGACATTGCACTCCCTCTATCTACGAGGATTTGGTCCATCATTTCTAGGCTGCTTTCAGATGTGAAATAGAGAAGAATATGAGAATAATCTCCTTCACCACATCTGTCCACGAGGCAAACAGTTATTGTGTTGTCTTTGGAGCTACAGCTAGGTGAGTCTCTCCAAATATTTTAATGGTGGTAAAAACACAATCACATTTGTATGGTATAAGAAATTGTTAAATAAAAGCCTGTGTTTCTTAATTATTTACAAAATATGTTTCAAGAAACACTGAGTATGTCTGCATTAAAATATTAATAGACAAATAATGAAAGATAGTAGATATCTGGAAACATCTAAATTTCTTACATTTACATATATTTTAAATGCCCTCTTTTAAGTCTTTTTGTTACAAGTGGAACATAAAGTTTCTGGAACATAAAATTTGATAGGTGACTTTGCCCTTCTGTCCTATTTATGAGGGCTGTTAAAAAGTCCTTCAAACATTTTTCATTTCCTATTATGCAGCATATCTAAGATTAAAGAACGTGCACAAAATCTTGGCCACTGTTACTAATTTGAATCCAAAAACTAGTTTTTGTAATTTAGGGTTTTAGGTTGAGGCTAATTTCAGTATAAATGAAATCGTCCTTCCTAATTTAGTTTTTTTTTTTAGTTCATTTTGTTGGATTTCTGAGAATGATTTTATAAGTGTGTGCTTATTCATCCGAGATCCTTAAAGGAAAACAATGATTTACACTCTACATATTCATGAAAGACTATTAATTTCTGAGAAAATCCAAAGGGAAAAGTTTGTAAGCCAGGAACTACAAATTCAAGATAAACTAAAAAACATTCATTCAAAATTGCAGCTAACTCAATTAGGACAATTTGGAACATTTTAATATATAAAACTTGTTCTAGGGCATCTCATAAGATACTTTACTTGATCCTCACACAAAACAAAGTTTACAGATGAAGAAATAGTCTCAAGTCTTTTTTAAGGGACAGGATCTTGCTACTTCCCCTGGAGTAACCCCAAACTCCTGGCCTCAAGGGAACATCTTGTCTTAAGACTACAGAGTAAAGGCTCAGATCTTAAGTCGCTGTTCCAAAGTCACCCAGGTGGTAAGCAATAGGTTCAGATTTGGATCACAGAGGTTTTTGTTCATTTTGTAGGGTTTTTTAGGTTATTTTGTTTTGTTTTTCATTTTTTAATTTTTATTTTCCTTTATTAGCTTTAAGTCCCATTGATTCTAAGAACTCCTTCCTACTTTTTCTCAGCTGGTCCCATGGGATCCCACTGAATCTTATCAACTCTCTTCTCCCCACCTCAATAAATATGTATGCATTGTTCTTCCTCACTTGTCTCATCTCCCACTGGAGTGCATGTTTCTTTCTACATTTTTTCACATCCCATATATTTAAACCTTCCTCTAAAATCATCTATCAACCCTACCCCAGTTCTCACTTTAATTTACTCCCAGGCCTTCTGTAATCTATTTTGTTCTATTAATACCTTGTTGTTGTTGTTGTTGTTGTTGTTGTTAGGTGCTCTCGAGTCAGACAGATATTGACTCATAGAGACCCTATGTACAACAGGAGAAACACTATTGCCATTGCTTCTCTGTCATTCATAGGATTTTCAATGGCAGAATGACTTTGGGGAGTGGGTTGCTGGGTCCTTCTCCCAAGTCTGCAGCATCTGGTGTTCCCAGGCGGTCTCCCATCCAAGTACTAACCAGGTCTGACCCTGCTTAGTTTCAAAGATCTGATGGGATCAGATGCCATAGTGGTACAGCTGCAGGCTTACTAATACATTGTTGTTGCTGTTGTAGCTGGGTGCCGTCGAGTCAGTATCCAACTCACAGCGACCCTCATAGGGTTTTCAACAGCTGTTTCGGGATTGCCTTGGGAGTGGACTGCCGGGCCCTTCTCCCATTTTTGTGGTGCTGAGAATTGAACTGGGGACCTCAGAGACTGCAGTGCAGTACTCTACTAACTGAGCTAAATCTCAGCCCTACTAATACATAGGGTGTCAAAAAATATGTATCAACATTTTAAGAGATGTTATCTATATACTACTTTTCACATTTGAATTATGGTAACAATTTGTAGTATGACCTCCTGGAACTGAATGTGACTTAGGTTCATTTTTTTGTTTTCAGTAAGTATTGAATATGATAATTTTAATGCGGTTAATGTGTGTGCATATTTTTGGCACCCTCTGTAGGGGCTTACCTCACTTATTCCACTTTTAAAATATGTTATTCTGTCTTTACGTGTGCAAGACATTAATTTCAGATCTGGAGCCAGAACTTCTCTTTCTTTACTCAAGATGCAATGGACTCAATGACCCATGTCTCGAAATGAAATCTATTTGGGAAAATGTGAAAGAAGGCAGCAAAAAAGGGGGGTGGAAATTATTAGGAAAATGGGAACCAAAGGAAACAGACATGCGAATGAGAAATATTGCTGTTGTTGTTGTTAGGTGCTGTCAAGTTGGATCCCATTCTTAGCGACCCTATGTACAATGGAATGAAACACTCCCTGATTCTGTGCCAGGCACATGATCTTATTTATGTCTAAACCCATTGGTGCAGAGACTGTATCAATCCATCTAGTGGAGGATTTTCCTTTTTTTTTCCGTTGACCTGCCACTCTCCCAAACATGAAAATGAGAAATGTTAATGATCCCCCCCAAATGACTGAAAAACAAAAGCAGGCACTCCATAGGCTCAGACTTCCCTTTCCCCAAGTAGTGAGAACTATTCCTGGCATCCTATACTTTTTAGTACACTGCTAAGGAGGGAACAAATCATGAACTCATAATACACTTCACAGAAAGTAGCTAAGCCTTCCTCACGATACATTCCACTACAGAGCCACCAAAACAAAACAGGGAGCAGAGGGCTCAAATATGCTTAACCAAACTCTGTCCCCAGTAAATGCTATAAGTCTATGATACATTGCTTGAGTTCTCTCTACCTCCTCCTCATCTCTAAAACAAACATTACTGAGGAGCTACAATGAATTTTATAGATCATTGGAAACAAATGCTTCTCCAAATCAGGGTTCATTTACAGTGGCATTTCTTATCTTCCTACTTACCTCTTACAACCCATCGGCATAATGGGCAATTAGTCCTCTCAGGGCATGTTTGCCAGGGAGAAGAGAACTGATCAGAGCTATTACCTACCGCTGCCACAGGGTGCACTGCTTCAGGATGCTGCTAAGTAAGATGGGCCATTATTGCAATAGGGTCGTGCTGGTATATAGGTTCCAGCCCAGGCCTTACATCACACTTGGAAGACAATATTACTTTGCAAATGCTAAGTTCATGGAAAATGCCCAGCACGTAGGCTTCCAAGGATCTCAGGGCTCAGCTATTTAATTCCACAGAGAGCTACCTCCCATTACCAGCCAGTCCTGGAAGCACTGAGGCTGGAATGGCTCTGGCATCGACCATCTCTCTAGAACCCTATCACTTTTTCATTAAAGATGCCAAGGTATTTGTTATTTAACCTGACTATAAACCCTTCTAAGGCAGCTATGCTACTGGTCTGTTCTTTGATGGAAACTTCACATTACTAAGAAGAATGACTCTGAAATTTCTTTTACTATAAAAGAGAAAAATATATCCCAAGTTAATACTCCCTCTTATAAGATCTAAAATACAAAATATAATTATGAACAATGTTAAATGTTTTGATGGAAAACTGAAGGAGCTATGAGGACACAGTATAGGGAAGCCTATAAAAGATGGGAGGGTCAAGGATGTCCTTTCGGAGGCAATAGTATATAATTAAGATCTTAAGAACCAATATGAATTATCTAGAGGTGTCATCTACAGTCATACCACCCTGGCATCTGACCTCATTAGATCTCGGAAGCTAAGCAGCATCAGCCTTGAAGGGGAGACTGCTTGGTAATACTGGGTGCTGTAGGCTAGGGAGAAGGACCCAGCAGCCTACTCCTGAAACAATCAGCTATCAAAAACCCTATGAATAGCAGAGAAGCACTGAGAACAGTGCCAGGTAGAGTTTCATTCTGTTGTACACAAGGTTGTTGTGAGCCGGACCCAACTTGATGGTACCTAACAACAACAACAACAGCAACAACAGAGGCATATCAGGCCAAGACTCTAGGGCAGACAAGAGCTAGGTGTGGGTCCCTTGCAGAGAGCAAGGAGAAAGTGAAAAGATGAATCTCGAGGCCCAGATCACGGGAAGCTTGGACTATATGGTCTCCAAAATGCTTCCAGATTACCATCTTTCAGACACAATACCACTAGTAATCTAGCCAAAACAAATTCAGAGAAATAGTTTTCAATGAAGCCAGGGAGGAAAACAATTAAAAAAAAAAAAATCCTGTGACTTGTAACACAGAGATCGCACGGCTATCCTCTTCCCTAATCTCTGTAGCTGTTCCTCAGGGACCCCAATGTCTCTAGTCTCACAGTCACCTCCCAGGTACAAGTAACATGTTTGAATCTCTGTGGCACCAGGTGCCATGCCTCTCTATAAAACATACAAAGCCTCCACTTTGTAATTGTATTAGCTCACTTTGGGAGCTAATAGGTCAGGTACCTGAGTCATGGGAGCTAATGGGTCTAGTATCTGAGTAAAATCTTCATTGTCACACAGGAACTAATTAATGCAGGCAGGTAAGCATTGGTACAGAAAGACAGAGATGGAGAATTCCCTGTAAAATTAGTTTTCTGAACATAATCAGAAGATTATGTGTAAGGCTTACTGTATTACAATGCAAAGCTTTTTCTGGGAAGAAATCTTTCAGTGGAAAAATAGTTAAATGAAAATGAAATGGCAAGATGCCAACATCTAAGGCACAAAAAAACACTTAAATACTGAAAGGTATCTGACAGAGAAGAAGACAGATGACAGGAGAGGTTTTGTTATTGTCAATTTAAAACATTGGTTTCTGTTTTATTTTGTTTTTTGCCATCTATCAAATCTATTTACCATGAGCAAGACTTTTTTTTCCTTTGGACATCCCACACAGATAGAAAGAGATTCTAGTGATTTCATTTCCTCTATATTTTTAGCCCTTTCATGAATCACCCAGAGGATGATTAAATGGCTTTTCTGTTTTGTTTGTTAAATTTGACCCTTCCAACGAATTGGAGGGGGCTCCCCTGGGAACCTCTGGACGTGTTATAATAGGAAAACAGATCACAGACACCCTTTCGAGTCTCTACTAACAGCACGCTTAGCAAAATACTTTATTGGCCATTTCTGTAGAAGAAATTCTCTAGTACATATAAACCTAAGATCTAAGGAAGTAAAAACCTATTTTGTTATTTTATCACCATCCCAAGCAAAAACCATGGAATTTTTTCACTCAAAAAAAAATTTTATTTGCACAGAGACTCAGACAAGGGCATTATACCAGAATGTATCTCAAATGACACTTGAGCAACTTGGGCCAGTCTATCCACAATGCTTCAGAATGCAAGAGAATAGAATTGGAAGGAGAAAAAAATGATCAGATATACATTTTTTCCTTAGACAAAGTTGTCACTTCACAAAATGGCAGAATGTAAATTTTAATGACGTGACCAACCTAACATCATCTTGCTGCAAATAGACAGGATTTAGGTAAGGTAAAATGCAGTAGGAGAGAAGTTATAAAAATAATTTTCATGCACATTATGATTTTAATGTGATCACAAAAACTTTGAGTTAAGGGAAAGACCCCTTCCTATCCTCTTTCTAATGCCATTACCACCTTGTAAAATTTATGCATGATTTCCCCCATTTCCAGCATTTATAACTCTAGTAGATGCCTACATAATCTCTCACCTAGGAGACAAGAATAGCCTTGCAACAGTTCTGCACAATTTCACTCCAGTCCTTTCTTTATACAGCAGCCACAGCAATATCTCACAGATAAACAGACACCTATTTAAACAGTTCAACTACCTCCCACCTCATTCAAAATGAAGTACACCCTTTCACCACTGTTTACCACTCCCTTTGTGGTAAGGACCACTGCTGAATCTCATTTGTCTCCTTGACACAAAACTCCTCAAAAAGTTACTTCATTCCCAATCTCCAATTACTCTGCAGCAATATTCAGGATTAAACTAACCCTAATCAAGCTTCATCTCCAAACCTCCTCAGATTGCATTTATCAAGGTCAACAAAGACCTCCAGGTTACCAAATTCACTGACTGACCAATTCTCAGAAGCTGCCTGTGGCACAGCTGATTGCTACCTCCTCCTCAAATTATTCTTGTACATGAAGTATTTGTTGTTGTTGTTGTGTGCCATCAAGTCAGGTCCAACTCATAGTTACTGTCATAGGGTTTTCAATGGCTGATCTTTTCAAGATTGCTTCGGGAGTGGATTGCCACCTTTCTCCCGTTTTTGCAGTGCTGGAGCTTGAACCTAGGACCTCAGAAGAGTGCATAGCAACACCCTACAAACTGAGATAAACCCCAGCCCATCAAGTATTTGTTGTTGTTGTTGTTGTTAGGTGCCTTCGAGTCGGTATCCAACTCATAGTGACCCTCATAGGGTTTTCAATGGCTGTTTCGGGATTGCCTTGGAAGTGGATTGCCAGGTCCTTCTCCCATTTTTGCGGTGCTGGGAATTGAACTCGGGACCTCAGAGACTGCAGAGCAGCGCTCTACCAACTGAGCTAAATCCCAGCCCTATCAAGTATTTAGGGAAATCTATTTCTCTTCTGGGCTGTGATTTAGTTCAGTTGTTAGAGCGCCACTCTGCAGTCTCTGAGGGCCTGAGTTCAATTCCCACCACCACAAAAAACAGAAGGAGGATGAAGGACATGGCACTCCACTCTGGAGGCAATCCCAAAACAATCAGCCATTGAAAATTCTATGAGGGTCGCTATGAGTTGGACACACTCAATGGCACCTAACAACAGCATTTCTATCCTTGTTGGTTGTGCCTCTTCTTTCAGATATTATAATGATGCAGAAATACTACCCTTGACCTCCTTATCTACTCTATTCATTCCCATGGTCATCTCACTGAGATTTTAAATACCATCCATTGGCCAATTAACTCCTACATTTCTATCTACAACCCACCTGTCTTCTGATGATAGACTCGTGTATCCAATTCAGTGTCTCAGTTCACCACCTAGGTACTTGTATTAGTTAGCTTTTACATCACTGTAACCAAAATACCTGACAGAAACAACTTAAGGTAGGAAAGATTTACCTTGGCTCATGGTTTCAGAGGACCAATCCATAATGGCAGGGAAGGCATGGCAGAGGAGAGTGTAATAGAGACTCTACACATTGTGGCAGACTAGGAAGCAGAGAATGAGGCCAGAACCCAGGGGCTAGGTATAATCTTCAAAAGCCCACCCACAATGATCTACTTCTGCCAGTTAGGTCCCACCTTCCATAGCCTCCTAAAATAGTGCACCAGCATTTAAACGTAAGCCCATGGGAGATATTATTTAAACAAGCATTTAAACGTAAGCCCATGGGAGATATTATTTTTTTAATTTTGCTTAATCTTTATTTTTATTAGTAATTTTTAATGTACAACTTAATGGGTCTATTATGAAATTTCCATATATGCATTTCACTATACATTGCTCATGTAAATACCCCCTTAGCTTCTCATGACCCTCCTCCCCCAACCCCACGCTCCTCACCAATGGTCTCCTTTCTACTTGCATGTCTTTTGTCAGAATATTTATCTATATATGTGCATCCCCATTTTGATATCAGTCCAAACTTTTTTCTGTAGTGACCTACCTTTTACATTCTTGGCAGTATTACATGAGTGATCTAGTCTATTTGCATTCTTGCCAGCATTTGGTATTATTACTATTTTTTATTTTAGCTATTCTAGTAGGTTTTTTTTATCTTCCCCTATTTTTCGAACATACTCATGAAGTTGTGCTATCTTGATTGAGATTGACCTCTCCTCCTTAGTCCCTCCTCATTGACCCTCCTTCCCATTCCATCTTCTCCAATCTTCACTAAAGATGGGGGATATTTTACATTCAAACCATAACAATGCTTAATTAGTGAGTTACTGCCACAAAGAAAATCTCCATAATAAACCACCTTAAAAACCAGTGACTAAACACAGAAGGTATTAATTTGCATGGATTTGTAACCCAGTTGAGGGTCAGATGAGCTCAGGTAGACTCAGTGAGCAGTTCTGCTTCAGTGTGCAGGACTGGTTGCACTTGGCTGGAGTAACTCTGCTTTACTTACATTCCACTGGGGATCAGTCTGAGAGGATATCAATTACCTCAAGGAAGTACTTCTCATGATGATGGCAGAATCACAGCAGGCTGAGCCCAACATGGGAGCACAATTCAATCCCCTATTTCAGTATCATTTCTAATGACCATTGTCCAAAGCAATTCATGCTGCTATGCCTCCCTAAGGAAGACAGATATACTAGTATGTCCACGGACACAGGGATCAACGATGCTTCCCTCTGTATACATCCCAACCTCACCCTGACCCACCATCCTCCAGCTGTATTCCTGCCCATCTCAATTTTCTATTTGTTCAGGACAAAACATTTAGAGACACCATCGGCTCTTCTGTCTCTCAATCTCAACTTTGAAAGGCTTCAAAATACAAGAAGAATCTGATGAAATCCCATCATTTCTATTGTGTCCTTGTATGATGCACTACAGTGTCTCATGGCTTACTCTTTTACTCTGTTAACACATCTCTCTGCTTCTACCCATCTCTCCCTGCCCAGTCTATGCCCTTCAGATCCACCCACCAGATGGCACCTCATTTCAGAGTCAAACTAAAGTCCTAACCCTGGTTGACAAAGCCCTATATAACACTATATCCTACCACTACTCAGCTTTTCTCCTACCTTGCTCACCTCACTTATTCTGCTCTAGTGGCAGATGCTTGCTCATGACTCCTTGAACAAGTCAAAGAAAGTACTACCTTATGGCTTTCACTCTAGCTCTAACGAACACCTGGTAATTCTTACTCCTGGGCACCTGCATATCAAACTTCCCTACCTCCAATATTGGGATTAAAATTCACTTGTTGCATGAGATTTACCTTGATCTCACTATTTTAAATTGTAACCTACTAATCTTGTGCTTTTGTTGTTGTTGTTGTTGCTGTCAGGTGATGTCAAATTAGGTCTGACTTATATGGACCCTAAGTACAGCATGAGGAGACACTACATAACACTGTGCCATGCACATGATTTTTTTATGTTTAAGCCCAATGTTACAGCCACTGTGTTTCATCAAATTTTGATTGGTGTCACATCAGCTTTTGCTGGTTCCAGGGGGGCTCTACTCCATTCTCACTGTTAAGATCAACTCTATTTGAGGAGGCAACTCTTACCCAGTCATTTCTTGAAGGCCTCTCAGCCTGGGGTTCTCATTTTCCAGCATTATATTTGACAGTGTGTCTCTACTATTTATACAGTTTTCAATGGCTGATTTTTATCAGGAATGGGCTGCTGGATCCTTCTCCCTAGCCTGTCTTGGTCTGGAAGGTCAGCTGAAACCTATCCACCATGGATGTCCTTGCTGGTGTCTGAAATACCAGTGGCATAGCTTTCAGCGTCACAGCAACACACAAGCCCCCACAGCATGAAAAGCTGACAAACACATGGGGACTTGCACTTCTATCCCTCAGCATATTTTGTTTTCATAACACTCATCACTGAATACTTACTAATTAATTCATGGGAAAATTTGTGTATTGTATTCACTGGAGTGTTCAAAAAACACCTTGACCAACACAGGGGTCACAGAAGGCTACAGAAATACACTATGCCTTTCATTCACCTTCTAACCTAAACCCAACTCATTCTTACTTCAGAATCCTGGAATGAGCAGTTTCTTATGCCTGGACCACTTCTTTGCCTAGCTACTCTCTTAGCTTCTTCCTTTCCTGCATTCAAATTTCTACCCACATACCACTTCCTCAAAGAGACCTCCATTCTGCTTGCTTCTTAGTCTCATTTTCCCACTTCATTTTCTTTATCATATTTCCACGCCTTAAAAATGATCCAATTTGTTTAACAGCTACTTTCTGCTTGTCCCGCTAGGGTGAAAGCTCCATGAGAATCAGGACTTTGTGTATCTTGTTCACCACAACATCCTCAGCATGCCTGTAACACTACCAAGTGAAACAGTAGGAGCTCAAAAAATGTTTGCTAAATAAATAAAGATTGTCCCCCAAAGAGGGAAAACAAATCTTGTCTGCTTAATACTAAATAAAAATAGCTAAAAATAGCTAAATAAAAATACTAAAAAAATACTAAAAGGAGAGCAAGTCTTAAGTAATTAACAGAGTACATAAGAGTTTTGTGGTTAAACAGAATGTTCTCAAATCCAGTCACCCTTAGCAGCTGCAGGAAAGTGCCCTGCTCTTCCAGGATAAACATACTTGAGAACTACTTTAAGAGGAAAACCAAAAAAAAATAAACTTCTGCTGCTTATTTTAAGTTGACTAATTCCTTCAATAAGATAACATGAACTGGCAAGTTATTTGATGTTTCAAATGATGAAGTGCAAGCTGAGATAGCTATGAAGTAGTTGCTATATAATCCACAGGGGAAGTTCTGCAGACAAATAACCAGACCATCCCTTGAAAACAGATTTCTCCCACAGGAGAGCAGGAAAAAGGAACAACATGAATCCTGCACCTGAAAAGAGTGAATTATGGTTTTAAATATCCAAAGAAGACAAGGAACAGAAGAGATACTAATTTTCCAAAAATGCTAAGTATATTTCTGGTATGAATTAACAACAAGGTACTGTATGTTTCAAAAAGCTAGAATAAAGGATTTGGAAAGTTTTTAGCATAAAGAAATGATAAATGTTTGAGCAGACAGAAAGATGTGTTCAATATAATTTAAACACTAGTGAATGTGTATATATATTAAAATATCACATTACCCCATTAATACATACAATATTTGTTTTCATTAACCAGTTAAACATAACAATTTTAAATTCAGTTTTAGTATATACTTAATAAAAATTAGCTAAAATTATTTTTGTTATTAAAAACACTGCTATAAATGTTCTTTTGTTATTCAATCCATAAATGCTCTATATGCATTTAAAAGCATGTGTGAGTTACATAATCTATCCCTCTATAGAAATGAGAGGCAGACTCAGAGAATTTAGACAGCTGTTCTGCAGATTCTCAGTTTAAACCCTGAGTTAGGCTCAACCTATCGATTTTTAATCTCTGCAGCAAATGCTTCTTAAAGAATAAAGCCAGTTATGAAGTGCTTACAATGTATAGAGTAGGATGCTAAGCACTTTGTAGATTATTAGCTTCTCAATGTATGTGAATATGCTTAATCACAGTATTTTCAACCCTCATCAAGCATATGCCCACCTATTTTGCAGCACAAAGAAAGAAAAGAAGATAGAAAGAAAAAGGCTATGCCTACCCTATTCTTCATTGAATTTGCACTGAAACTCAAAGGCTTAACTCATAACCTTCTGGAAATCCTGTTGTGGGTTATCTGACAAGCATGGGTCAGGTTTCTGGTTGTTCTTAGCATGAGAAAGTGAAAACACACAAGCCAAGTATGTAACCTGTGAGGCATCTGGTTCTTGCCTTTTTGTTGTGGCAGTGTTAGATTCCATCTAGACCATGTCCGACTCGTGGCCACCCTACATACAATAGGTGAAACACTATTGTTAGTGCTTCTCTGCTATTCATAGGGTTTTCAAAAGCTGATTGTTTTGGGGAGTGAGTTGCTGGGTCCTTCTCCCAAGCCTACAACACATGGTGTTCCTAAGTGGTATCCTATCCAGGTACTAAACAGGGCCGACCCTGCTTAGCTTCTGAGATCTGATAGGATTGGACACCACAGTGGTACAGCTGCAGGCTCTTGCCTTTTTATTAACCAGTAAATTCATTTTATGTTACAGTGAAAACTCACTGCATCAAATCACATAAATGTAAATATTACTATTCTTAAAAAACATGACATTAATAGCATGTATATTCAGATTTTAAAAAAATATACATGACCTTGAGTAATATCTATATAGCACATTGGTTTAAAAACATCAACAAAGTTATATAATTTCAAGCAACATTTCCTGTGGCCTTAGGAAATGCTATTTTCTAAGTATGAAGGTCTCCTTCTTACACTTATAAACCTGAAGGTCTCTTTGGGGTGCAGCTGTAAATGTGACCCAGTGGGGTTCACAGAGTATGTATCACTCTCAAGTTGACAATTTATGGTCAGTGACCTACTTCTCAATGAATTCCTCTATGGACTAAAGGTTGCCATTTAACTTTCCCTAATAAGAATTCTTTGCTCTACCTAAGAACAATCCAGTTAGAATATACCCCATAAACAAAAACCACTGTCTCCTGTCATGGGATTTCCACATTAATGGTACTCTGAACCACTCCACTATCTGACCAAACTTGAGAACCACCATAAGGAAGTTGGAACATTGCTGACAAGATAAAATAATCTAATATCTGATCCAAGAGCTTCACACACTATAAAATTTCCCTGGTTTATTCAAAATCACACAAATAAATCTCTCATATTACAGCACAATCAATAAGATGTAGAAAACTCAATTCAATTAAAAAAATCTACAGTACTTTATTTAGTATTAGAGAAGGCAGTAAGACAATTAGTAGGTGCACAGCAAAGATACTATGCACAAACACACACACAGAAAAAAAACATGAGAGGAAGGGGGTATGTTTCACTGACAACCAAAGGTAAAGCAGCTAAATATTAACATGTACTAAATGTACATTTCATGGAATATTACATTTGTCCTTGACTTTTGCTTGTCTCTAAGCCAGGTTATTAACATGTCATGATACAATACAAATGCTGCATATTGAAGTTGTCCCAAGACATCTAGTTATGTGAAAGAAGAGAGGCATTAACATTCACCAACTCATTTAATTTCATCATCCTCAGGTAATTATTAAGTCTATTTATCAATCCTCATAAGATTTATACAAACTAGATAATTTACTCCACTGTCACAGACCAAGAAACAGTATATGTTTAAAGCCAAAAGTTATAAAATTACAATTAATCCTACTATTATTTTTCTGAATAGCCTTATTTATATAAATCAGATAAATTTATCCAACTACTAGAGCATAATAAATAGCATATGCTTAAGGCCAAAGTTGAAGAATTGAAATTAATCTTATTACAGTTTTTCTGGCAGCTGGGGTTTAGCTCAGTTGGTAAAGTGCTTGTTCTAGGCAATCTGAGGCCTTTGGTTTGATCTCCAGCACAGAAAAAAATAGGAGATGTACTTAGCAGCCCACTCCTGAAACAACCAGCCATTGAAAACTCTATGAATAGCAGAGAAGCACTGACAATAGTCAAAGTCAAAGTGCTAAGTAATGTTTCATCTATTGTATGTACAGTTGTGATGAGTTGGATGCAACTCGATGGCATCTAACGACAAGTTTTTTTCTGAATTATCTTCAAGGATACAAGTTCCACCACAAATCAGCTGGATAGGAGCCATAAATCTTTCCAAATTGTGACAGACTATCTATGCATTGGGATAAAAAGGCAGCTCTAGGAGTAAGCTTCAGAAAAATCAGTATTGATAATGAGGCATATACACATATCTTTAAAAGCCAAAAACCTACAAAAGCCTTGTTGCCGTTGTTAGGTGTCATCAAGTCATAGTTTTCAATGGCTGATTGTTTCAGGATTGTTTTGAGAGTGGACTGCTACATCCTCCCATTTTTGTGGTGCTGGGGAATGAACCTGTGTCCTCAGAAAGTGCAGAGCACCACTCTACTAAAAGAGATGAACCTCAGCCCACAAAATGCAAGCACTCCACAACTGACTTTATCCTTTTTTTATATATTTATTTGTATTTATTCAATGAACAAAAAGCTTTCAACACATTGAAGAATACTGTTTTCTATCACTCTGGCTTTATTTTATCTATCTAGCCCATCTTACATGAAAATTCCAAAAGACAAAATTAAGTACTTTTGAAACAATTATTCAATGTTATATCTAATAGTAAATCTGTGACTTAATCCTTTAAGAAGCATTTATTGCACAGGTTAAAAGCCTATCATCTTCGAGTGAAATGAGAATCAATTAGAAGAATTACCATAAAATGTGCAGCTGTGATGTGGAATTTGGAAGCAAAATTTTTCATTAGTAGAGATAGACTAGCAGACAGGTCCACATAAGGAAAGACACAGAGACTAGAAATTGAGAGATTTGAGGAAAGATAGGGCATCTTTTTCTGTTAGAGCAGTAAGGATAAAGAACAGATAGACAGGGGAAAAAAAGAAGCCCTGGAAAGGTAAGCTAGAACTGTATCATGGTGCCCTGAATCCAGACTGAGAAGCCTGTGATAAATAGATAGTAGAGAGCCAATGAATGTGCTGAGATGGGAAGTGACAACACTGAAGCAGAAAGACCTCACCAGCCACCTCTACACAACAGTGGGCTTCCCTGGCCCACTGTTAAAAGAGTGCAGGGGAAAAAAAAAGAAAAGAAAAGAAAAAATAAGATAATGTGGTCATAAAAATAAAATTAACAAATAAAATTAGTCATTTCCATTTATGACACATAAAAATTAATGAGCTCCTCAATTCCATTCTGGCTTCTTGAGTACTTAATATTGATCAGTTAAAATTACTGCAAGATTTTGTTTTCTTTTTACTATTATTTTTACTGTTTGTTACTTTTTAGCCTAAGATATGAAGAAGAGATATAGTTAAAAGCACAAATAGTAGAGTGCTGAAATGCTCAATTTATCAGACCTTTCCTACAATACTACAGAATGAAGTGTGAACTCTAAGGACAAAAGTACCTGACACTTGGTACTACCAGGCCTCCTAATCTTGTTGGGAAGTACTGATTATCAACATTTTACAGGCAAAGTGACCCATAACATTTACCCAAACAGGGACAAAAATCAAGTTTATCTTGAAAAGCCATCTCATCTTTTTTCCACCATACTACATTTGAACAAACAACAAACTATAGGCTACAATCACCAGGAGTTATGAAATCAATGCTGTGGGTCCAAACAATATATATTTTGCTGTGAGATAAAATACAAAGTATCACTAAGCAATAACAATGATAAAGGTAGCTAATACGTTATGAAATATTATATATATATATTTTTTTCATGTGTGTAGTTTCCAGGACAGGATATAAAATACATTTATTTTAGGCAACAGCCAAATAACTTAGAAAACTACTATACTACAATATCCTTAAATAAAATGTGTGTGTACATATTATATGTGTGTGTGTATAAAACCTAGTTTATTCTTAAGAATACATAAAGTTTAATCTGAAATTCCAATACCTATTACTTTAGTTTTGCATAAGATCACTGAATTAATAGAATAGTTAAGCCAGGCACAATGGTACATGCCTGTAATCCCAGCTACACAGAAAGCTGAGGCAGGAGGATCACAAGTTCAAGGCCAGTGGCAGTCTGTACAACCTGACAAAATCCTATCTCAAAATAAAAAATAAAAAAGCATCTGAAGGTCCTGTTCAGTTGATGGAGTACTTGTCTAGCATGCACAAGGTCCTGGGTTCAACTTCCAGTAATGTAAATAAATAAATAATAAATAGTTAATTAAGTTATTCTCTAAAACCATACTAAACAAAATCAATAATCAATATTAATATATAATCATTGCATAATAATATTAACAGATCATATACTGTATTCTTAGACATTCCTCAGATATACATAAAAATTAAACATCATAAATAATCAATGAATTTTCCAGATTTCTATATTTATTCAATGTAACTCTTTCTTAAAATGGTTAATTATCAATTTTGAAATAAATGTATTAAAGACTAAAGAAAAAAACTACTGTCAAGGCTTTGTTTTTTAAAACAAAATAAGAATTATTCTAGGTTAGTAATTAGAGTGCCCTGGGCTCACTGTACTATATTAGGCTGCATGACCTTCATCAAATTGCATAACTTTTAAATATTCATATATTCTTATATTAAAAGAGAGAATGATAACATTTACTAAATTTTGTAAGAAAGACAATGAGAAACTATATGTAATGTGCCAGGCAAGAATGCCTAGCTCTCAGAAAATGTTCAACAAATCTGACTCAATCTGCATTTCAGGTGGTTGAAATGATTAATTTATGCCAAAAGCTAGGTGATGCCTGTAGTATATTTCATAACAATTAACCTGGGTGTGAGGTAAAGGATCTACAAAAGCTAAAGTTCTGACATTGTATTATTACTCTTAATTTTCTCCAATTCCTCTGCCCCTTGCTGTCAGCCTCCTCAGTCTCTTTTAACATGAAAAAATTAAAAATTCAGTCTTACTTTGACACACTCTTAGGTTTTATATGATTATTTCCAGGCCTCTAAATAGCAAAGCTATGAGTCTCTGCTCTGAAGGATTAATGAAAGCACAAGGAGTGAAGAGAGATGCAGTGTGACAAGGCCAGAGTTGTCAGGCCAGCAATATGACCAACTGTACTTTAAACTCCCTGACAGGGTTCAAATCACTATGGTATGATAGATGTGTGGACTGCTTTATAAGGAATCGCTTAACAGTGATTTATTTCTAGGGGAAAAGAAAATGCCACCAGAACTAATTTGATGAAGTGACAAGAGAACACAGATTTTAGTCATGGGTCACAAACTCTCTTCATCCTTCTGCTACTTTATTTTTCAATGAGCAAAGAAATTACAAGGCAGGAAACCATTCTCTATGGGGCAAACATTACAAATAAGTTCAGAGCCCCAGAGGTACCCCCCACCTACCCTCATGAGACCTTCACCAAAATAGTTTTAATCAGCATTGCTTTTGGAGCGGCCTATATATCATGAAGAAAAGCCTCTGACTTCTCTGTATATGTATTTCTTTTTATATAAGTAAAATAAGGAAGCCCTGGTGTTGAAACATATCTTCATGACAACCCTAGATAGATTTTTCTTTTTTTTCAGTAATAAGGTTGAACCCAGGACCTTGTACATGATAGGCAAATGCTGCACCACTGAGCTGAATGCCTAACTCCTCTTTCTTTTCTATTTTTTTGTTTTGTTTTGAATTTTTGAGACAAGGTCTCACTAAATTGCACAAGCTGCCTCTGACCTCAAACTTGAGATCCTCCTGCCTTCCTGTTGAGTAGCTGGGATTACCATGACACCCAGCTAGATTCTTCTTTCTTAACCAGAGAACACCATGCCAGATAAGAATAGATCTAGCTTTTAAAAATGCAATTGCAAAATGTGACTTAATTCAATAAACTTAACTGAGTACTTACCATGTGCCAAGCATAAAGAAATGTTGTTGTTGTTGTTGTTGTTAAAGAAATGACATTCCTTAAATATAGATAAATACTGAACATCATAAATAAATAATAAACCTATTTCCCAGATGACTTCTAAATGTGTATAAGGTAGCTACTTTCTTTCTTTCACCAAGTGTCTGTCAGCTTGTCATGTTATGGGGGCTTGCATGTTGTTGTGATGCTGAAAGTTATGGCACTGGCATTTCAGATACCAACAGGGCCACCCATGGTGAACAGGTTTCACCTGAGCTTCCAGACTAAGACAGACCAGACAAAAGGACCCAACAGCCGCCCACTCCTGAAACAATTAGCCACTGAAAATCCTATGAATA
Source organism: Pedetes capensis (assembly GCA_007922755.1). Classification (NCBI taxonomy): domain Eukaryota; kingdom Metazoa; phylum Chordata; class Mammalia; order Rodentia; family Pedetidae; genus Pedetes; species Pedetes capensis. Next base: position 29,383 of record VMDO01006933.1, on the reverse strand, counting down.
GCAGAGAGGCACTGTCAGATATAGTGCTGGAAAATGAGCCCCCCAGGCTGAAAGGCATGGAGAAATGACTGGAGAAGAGTTGCTTCCTCAAACTACTGTCAACATTAATGACAGAAATGGAGAAAAGCCCCTCGGCCCTCTTTTTGCTGATGTGCCAAGACTCAAAATGAGAAGGAACACAGTGTCTGCAACACTGGGCTCAAACATAAAAAGAAAGTGTGCATGGCACAGTGTTGGGTAGTGTTTCATTCTGCTATACCTAGAGTTGCTATGAATGGGACTAGACTCAGTGGCACCTAACAACAACAACTACATTCTTAAAATGGTTAATTATCAATTTCCAATAGGATCTAAGGCCAGAAGGATAAGCACAATCAAACCATTTCCTTAACTTTGTACATCTCCATGTAAAGTTGAATTAATTATTACAAGTAGGCAAGTAGCACACATACCCCACTTTATCTTCCTTTGCCCTCTGCCCTGCAGTCCTTCACCTACATGTCCAGCCAAGGCTGATATATTCTCTAAAAACACAAATCTTTAGTCATCTTTCCCGATTAGAACCCCTAGTCACCCACAAAATGAACTTGCTCTAAGAGGCCATAGGTTTGAATGAATTATGAGAAATGAATGCATGAAAGTGTTCAAGTAAAAGAAAGTCATGCTTTGGTGACCTAGAAGCAAAAGAAAAATTGTAACACTCTAGTCTAAAACCTCTAGTGTGCAGAAGTACTCTAGAGCTGTGATCAAGGAAGCAGATTTCGGGCCTCACTAAAACCATGAACTTCAAGCAACTGCTCCAGTTCTAGCTGCTACAGATGCTAGAATTATGAAAGGCCTAATAGGGAGGTAGGGGCACAGATTTAGCTCAGTTGGTGGAACACCACCACTCTGCAGTCTCTGAGGTCGGATTTGATTCCCAGCACCACAAAAATGGGAGAAGGATGTGGCAATCTACTCCCACGGCAATCCTAAAAAACAATCAGCCATTGAAAACCCTATGAGGGTCACTATGAATCAGACACAACTCGACAACACCTAACAACAACAACAACAACAATAGGGAGTTATCATTTCCCTCCTATGCCCTCCATACTTTCTGAAGAAAGGAACTGAGGCTCATTTAGTTCTAATGCTCCTTTAGTTTCTTAGTTCTACATGCAGGCTAAATAACCCTTATCCAAAATGCTTCAGATAACACATGTTTCAGATTTTTGAGTTTATCAGTTAAATATACCTAATCCAAAAATTCAAAATCCAAAAATTTTTGAGCATCATTTTGGTCCTTAAAACCTTTTACATTTCACATGTTCAGACTATGGATGCTCAACTTCTATTTCTGTAGCCCAAAAAAGAGGACTTAGAACCTATATTTTCCCTCCTATCATATATAGTCACATACATGAGGAAGCCTAAAAGGTAACCAGAACATGATGGTATAGATCAACTTAATCAGATTTGTATTACTCATTTAAATTAGTCATGTTGTTGTTGTTGTTAGGTGCCGTCGAGTCGGTATCCGACTCATAGCGACCCTCTGTACAACAGTGGAAACACTATTGTCAGTGCTTCTCTGCTGTTCATAGGGTTTTCAATGGCAGATTGGTTTTTGGGAGGGGGTTGCCAGGTCATGGATATCTTTAATTACTACCTTACATTTCATCACAGTGAAAGAGTTTAGGGTCTATACGACACAGCACATGAGTTTCATTGCTGATTCTACACTTAGAGCAGAAGAATGTTAGGCAATCACGGAAACTTAAGCCCATTTTCCTCATCTACAAATCATAGATAATAGCTCATATGTTTGTCAATTAGATGAGTAAGTATAAATCAAGAACATGGTGCAATGCCTAGCACATAACATACATTTAACAAATATCTGCTACAAATTTATTAGCAACTTGGTATAACAAAAAGTGCAAGAATTTAGACATTGATAAACTGGACTTGAAATTGCATTCTTCTGATTCTTTGAGTCTTAGTGTCATCATCTCTGAAGTGGGGATGTTTCCCCTTCCTCCTAAAAGATGTTTCAAAGACTAAACAAGAAAATGAACATTATTGAAACTGACACTGTTTTGGCGCACATTTATGCAAAATCAAGACTTGACAAACTCAGCTTTAACCTCATTAGCCACCAAATTATTTGTAAAGGTAATTGAAAACCAAATCCACCAATAAAAGAAGACAAACAGACCTATTTTCTTTTAGTAATTAATCTGGGCATAGTTAATTCCACATTACAAGGAAAATGGGAATTAAAAAATTTAGTCTATAAAAAGAGCTGGAATTTAGCTCAGTTGGTAGAGGGCTACCTTGCAGTCTCTGAGGTCCCGAGTTCGATTACCAGCACCACAAAAATGGAAGAAGGATGTGGCAATCCACTCCCGGGGCAACCCCGAAAACAATCAGCCATTGAAAACCCTATGAAGGTCACTTTGAGTCAGACACGACTCAATGGCACCTGACAACAACAGTCTATAAAATGTATATGAACCACAAATGAAGAGGTCAGAAATGCTGCACTGCACCACAGGGAACCATCCAGAGGAAGTGAGCATGGTGCTCTAAGTGACCTTGAGAAAAACTGCTTATGCAATGAAGGCACAAAATGTGACATACATTTGAATCTAGTTCAGAGAGAAAAAGAGGTTAAGGACATAGAACACTCATTTTATTCCTTTACAGGGGAGCAGAGTATAGTTCCACTGCCTGACAACTGCAAAACACAAAGGCAGCTCATTCATGAAACCTAAAAGCCATGTGAAAACTCAGCTCTCCAACTCTCTAAGAGCTCATATTATATGCCTGAAATTGAATCCTTAATTTCTATGAACTGCTTCTTCTCTTTCTTTCCCTCCCTCTTCTCTGCCTCTCTCATTTCTTCTCATTCTTCTTCTTCAGCCACTCGGAAAGGCAGTTGTACTAGTGTCTGAACTGGGAAGAGAGCAGATGCTTAAGACTAAAGTGAAAAACGAAAACCTATCAAAAAGGCAGGAATGCAGTCAACGGCCCTAACTCTCAAAACAAAATAAAAAACGGAAAGGTTAGTATGTTTTGGATTGAAAAATACTTTTATGAAAAGATTATTTGTGGTAGTCATTCGTAGGAACATATGGTTTCGCAAATACTGAAAAAAAGATGTAAGCACCTACACTGTTTTCATCCTTTGCTTCCTTCTTTGGCTATGTGGCCAGTCAAAACAGCACTATGCTAAACTGAAACCATGTCCGTAGATTTATGTGTGAATAGTTAGTCTGCCTTTGACAAAACTATTACAGTATTGCTAAACAAATATGAGATGTGTCAGGATAGAAACTGTCTAATGATAGTAGCGAAGCCTAATGTTTAGCAGCTTTCTATTTGAAAGTGTACCCTCAGTTCCTGATTAAGTCCACTGATCATTGGTGATTTTAGACCATTGCAATCTTCACTATTGAAGCTGGATTCATAAAATGCATGCATCTGCCAATAATGCAAAACTTTATGGATGCAATCACAGGAATTCCACTTGCAAAGCATTTCATAGTGAGGACATATCTATGTGAACACCAGTGCGGTATAATGCTCTTGTGGTAAACTAAGAACAGTGAGTGTGATTATGTTATCAGTGTGAAACTCTGAGAGCTATATAATTTTAGGATATGAGTTAAGTATTAATTTAAAAAGTCTCAGTGAACTTTTTCTGACTACTTCAACTTCACACCTATATTCTTTTCCTATTGATGCTATGACAAATTACCACAAATAAAATGTTTTAAGCAGTATAAGGGCTGGGGTTTAGTTCAGTTGGTAGAGTGCCTGCTCTGCACTCTCTGAAGATCTGGGTTTGATCCCCAGCACTGAAAAAAATGGGAGAAGGACCTGGCAATCCACTCCCAAAGCGATCCCGAAACAATCAGCCAATGAAAATAACAACAACAAGCAATATAAATTCATTACCTTGTGGTTACAGAACTCAGAGGTCCAAAATGGATTTATGAGGCTAAAACAAACTGTTGGTAGGGCTGTGGTCCTGGTTCCTTCTGGAACGTCTGGGAGAGAATCTATCTCGTAATTACCTTATCCAGTTTGTAAAAGCTGCTCTCATTATTTAGCTCATGGCCATCTTCATTCTTACAAGTCAAAAATCACAATTCCAACCTCTGCTTCTATTGTCACAGCCTTTCTCTGATCCTAAGTCTCCTGTCACTCTTTCACTTACAAAGACACTTGTAAATACATTAGGTCTACTAGAACAATCCAGTATATTCTCCTCACATCAAGATCCTTCACTTAAGCACATTAGTAGCATCCCTTTTGCCAGGTGAGATAACATATTCTCAGGTTCCACAGTTTAGGATGTGAGAGTCTTTAGGGGGCCACTATTCCTCCTACCACAACTCCCCACATGACAACTTTATACAAAGCCACTTGCTACAACAGAGGAAAATCATTTGATATGCTAAGGTGCTATGCATTTCAGAAATGCTCTCCCAACATCCCAGGAACTGATAATTTAGCTTAAGAACAAGAGTAAATGCTATCTCATTTGAAGGTATCACAAAATACTCTATCTTGTAAATTGTATAGTAAGTTTGGCAGATTATACAACAGGGCACTTATAAAGATAAGGAGCTATTCTTAACAAAATCACAGAATACTTTTGTTACAATGAAATGGTCGATTCACACATATATAACAAATGTGAGTAAATAAAAGCAGAGATCACTTGAACAAAGATCTCAGGAAAAAAAGAAAGAAAATGAAGTATTATTCTCAGTGCAAAATATGATTTTAAGGCATACACCAGTTCTGTGCTAATATACACAATACTAAACAAAGGAAAGTGTGTGCTATGGATTAAATATGGTTGCCCCCCCCAACTCATGCAGGAGTTTAATCCCCAAAGGCATATGTTAACTGGTATTCAGAGAATATAAATTTAATCAAACCAAAGTGTCTAGAGGTGGGGCCTTTGGAAACTCATTAGGTTTAGAGAATGCACTAGGGTAGAGATCCCAAGATCGAACCTAGTAGCTTTATAAAAAGAGGGGCAGAGACTAGACACACAGACATAAGCATATGCCCTCCCTGTCCCGTCACATGATGCCCTTTACCATCTCAGGACTGCTGCAAAGACGACCATCACTAGATGAGACCCCTAGATCTTACACCTGAAGAACTGTGAGTCAAAATAAACCTCTTTTCTTTACAAAATAGACTGATTCAGATTTCATTATAGTAATGAACCATTGACTAATATACAATACCTCCAGATATAGCTAGTTCTGGCCAGTGCTATGAATCCCTAAAATTTATATGTTGAAGTCCTAAACCCCTAGATGAAGGTATTGGGAACTGAGCCTCTGAGGAAGTGAGTAGGTCATGCAGGTGGAACACTCATGAAGAGGACCAGAAACCTTATAAAAGTGACCCAGTGGCCCCAGAGCCTCTATCATCCCTTCCACCATGTGAGGACACAGCAAAGAGTTACAATCTATGAATCAGAAAGCCATCGCTCCCCAGATGCTGAATGTGCAGGTAACTTAATCATGAACTTCCCACAACCCAGAACTGTAAGACATAAATTTCTGTTATTTAGAAACTTCTTAGTTTATGGTAATTTGTTACAGCATTCTAAACAGACTAACACAGCCCGCACCACAGAGGTACTCGTTTTCTGTTAATCATACAAGGAATCTAAAGGCTGCAGTTTTGTTAGGTGAGTTCTGTGGACTAAAAGGAAAAGACTAGATATCTGTGATATGTGCCTGATTGACCAAGACAGGGAAACAGAACAGAAGCACAACAGCTACACCAAGGAGGAAGGTGACCTGTATGTCCTGTCATAGATTTTACAGGCTTTTGTTTCTGGAGCCAGGCCGCTGCTGAGATAGTCACCCACCAAGCAGCTTTGCACAATTGCCCTTAAACCCTAATTTCTATCAACATCCCATTGAAATTCCACTAAAAATCTATGTCCATGGTTCTTTAACTGTGTTAGACTTTCAAGACAGCTTGAGGCAGTTCACAGTTTCAATATTAGATTACAGTACATTCCTTTTGATTATATCATATTTTACCAAAGCTGAGCTCATAGCCATTGCTGTGATAAAATGTGCTGTGTGAAAATCAATGTGGACAGGAAATAAGGTGGCAGTGTCCAATCTAATTTCAGTGTTTGAGGAGTTATTCAGAGCCCAACAGGTGGATACATGCCATTAGTAGGTAACTGTGGAATAATAGTCTTTTCCTTCCAATTTATATTTTTTCAAATGAGATACATATATCTATTTTCAAGTTGTTTTAGCACATCAATACTTATTTGTTTCAATCTCACTGCTTAATGAAATTGTTTTGCACTTCTTTTGGCCTGGGAGTGCTACAAAATTGTTACTGAGATGCTAATGGCAAGCATGAACCAAGAAAGCTTGAGAACCTTGTATCTATGCTCTTCCACTTAAACAAATATTTACAAACACTGGATCTTCTGGTTTGTTTACCAAGCCAGTACTCAGAAAGCCTCCTCACCTTTCACCTATTAGATGAGAAAAGATGCATTATTCATGTGTCCTAGATAAATCTTCTCTTGTTTTCCAGAAACTTCATTTCTTCCCCATTCCCCATAAAATGCATACGCATAACAATTGTCCTTGTTTTGCTACTATGTAAGTCAGAATTCAACAGCAAAACAAAATCCATAGGTGATATAAGTAGGTAATTTTTATGTTGTTGTTGTTAGGTGCCGTTGAGTCAGTGTCCGACTCAACGAACATAGTGACCCTATGTTCAACAGATACTATTGTCATGCCTCTCTGCTATTCATCAGGTTTTCAATGACTGATGTTGGTTCTTGGGAGTGGGTTGCTGGGTCTTTCTCCCAAGCCTATAGTATCTGGTGGTCCCTGGCAGTCTTCCATCTAACCACTAACCAAGTCCAACTCTGCTTAGCTTCCAAGATCTGATGGAACTGGACACCACAGTGGTATGGCTGCAAGCCAATTTTTATACACAGATATATTTTATAGATAGTTGATAGATTAAAAGAAGATTTATTGTGAGGAATTGGCTCACAGGATTATGGAGGCTGAGTCCCACGATCTGCCATGTGCAAGCTTCAGATCCAGGAATGAGCTGATGGCATCATTCTGGTCTGAGCCCAAAGGCTTGTGAACCAGGGGAGCTTACCGTACACTCCAGACTCCTGCAAAAGAAAACCCATGTCCTATCTCAGCCAGGCAATAAGAAAAGTGAGTGAATTTGTCCTCCCTCTCCTTTTTGCTCTATTTAGGCCCTTAACAGATTGGAGGATGCCCACCCACAATGGGAAGAACAAACTAATTTATTGAATCAAATGTTAATCTCATCCAGAAACACCCTCACAGAATCTCTCAGGAATAATGTTTGATCCAGGCATTCCATAGCACAGACAACTTGATACATAAAATTAAAAGCATTACAGCTGCCACGGATTTGAAGCCTCTTCCTCTTTGAGAAGCCCCCAACATAAGGAGATTCATTGGCAGGCAGGCAGATTGCTTTTGTAGAAACCATCCTAATAGGCTATTCACCTTTCCAGCCTCTTGTCAACTTGACCAACCATCATCTGAAATAGGCTCAGACAGTAAGATACTCTACCACCAAGACTCTGAAATGGGAGCCAGAGAAGCAAAGAATAAGAGGTAGTCCTTAATGGTGGCAAAACAGGAAGGCACATCATTCATTCTTAAGAGGGAGGAGGAAAATGGTAAAGTGTTCATGACATTCTCCCTTGGCATGCCACAGCTGGGGAATGCCTGCTCAGCTCCTCTGACCTTACCATCTTCAAAGATAGACTCTACAACCTCTCTGCTGGACTCAAAAATATTTTTTAATCCATCTTTTTCTGCTTAAATCATCTGCAGTATGTTTATATCACTTGTGAGTAAGCCACAATGAACACAGCTCCTTAAATATCATCATCTTTTTAAACAAGTTTAATAAGTCTCCCCAAGTGATAAAGTTACATGAAATAACTCAAGAATATTAACTTAACCAAGTGAATTTCACATAGGCAACAAACTTATTTTTAATAAAACATCCTTTCCTAAAATACTCCCCACAAATCATCATTTACAATGAACGAAAGAATGGGAAAACACAGAGAAAATAGGCTAATTTGGAAGACTTGCAGAGTGAAGAAACTGAAGAATTGGTTTCTGCTGCCTTTTCTCCCATTCCCTTTGTCTACAATGGCCAGGCAGCACCTATGGCTGCTATCTCTGCTTAGTTCATTTAGAATAAGACCTAAATCACTTGCTTTTTATGGGTAGGGCTGACATAACCTTAAGTAGAGCAATACGAAATGTGCCACGATAACATATGAAATTGACATTTCATGTCCATTTTAGATACCGCTAGATGACCTCAGTCTAAAAGAGCCATTTAAAGTGAGGGCCAGAGTTTTCCTTTTTGACAGATGGGTGCCATGGCAAGAGAATTTATCTTGGTTATATCTGAACTTACGTATGATCTACACAATTATTTTGATTCAATGGCATTAGACACGGAAAATATTTTTCTTCTCCCTGATTCTAACTTATTGTGTCACAAATGTCCTATTTAAGAACTTTTTTTCATTTTAGCAATCATTATGAAACTGGACAGCATGTAATTTGTCTTTAAGAACAGACTTTACAATTCACTAATTCTTACAGTACACTAATAAAAAAAAAACCAGTCAATTCTGGTGAGCTGTGTCTTTAATTAAAAATACTATGAAGTAAGCCAGGTGCCATGGTGCACGCCTATAATCCCAGCAACTCGGGAAGCGGAGGCCAGGAGGTTTACAAGTTTGAGACCAGAGGCAGTCTGCGTAACTTAGTGAGACCCTGTCTCAGAAAGTAAAAAAGTGGGCTGGGGTGCAGCTCAGTGGTCCAGCACTTGCAAAGCATGCAAGCACGAGGCCCTAGGTTCAACCCCCAGTACCACAAAAAAAAAAAAAAAAAAAAAAATGCTATGAAATGTGTTGTTGTCTCTGTTTACACACCTAGATTAGGAGTTCCTCTTTTTCTTTAATTTAAAAAAATAATCTTCATTGAACTATGCTCCCCAAAACTTTCACAGTATCATTTCTCAAATGTATCTCCTTAAAATATAAGAAAAGCCTCAAATAAAACATTAACAGAGAGAGCTTGCACAATTTTGCTAAATTTTCCAAAATACGAATACATAAGATTAGAAGACTATTGCCAATATTCTAAATTGGCAAATAAAGACTACATAATGGAGGGTGAAAGACTAATACATGATGATGTCAGTGTGCTATATTATTTACTCTCTTAGTGTACAGTTTTGCCTAATAATTCAGTGAATCTTTTGTAATGTTTTGAGTTGTGAGCCAAAGATAAATACAACAGAAGTGAGTATAATCAAAAAGGAAATTTAATGATTTATATAACAATTCTGGTACTATACTGGCTTCAGATACAGTTCCATTCATGTCTCTTCGCTCCACTTGCCTTTCAAGTGGCTACACTTTTAGTCGGTGCCTCCTATAGCATGACAAAATTATGGCTGTAAATTGGGATTACATTATCTACCTCCCAATGTAACAGTAAAGGAAGAAACAGTCTCAAAATTAGCATCAGCAGACCTGACTGAGTTAAAAGCCAATACCTGAATAAAGCATATGGCCAAATGTTTCTGAGAGGCTACATCCATTTCCCAAACCTACAATCATGGTCACCTCTCCAAACAAATAGATCAAATAGAGAAAGCACATCCATAAGAGAAAATTAGGGAGCAATTACCGGAAAGTGATGGTATCAACTTGTATCAACATATCAATTTATATGTGTTGTTATCATTTCATAGCACTACATCTATCTCTCCAACTAAGCATAAGTTCTAAGACGCTAGGGACTAGTTTCCATACTTATTATAGTCTCATTTGTTCTGAATAAAATATGTAGACCTACATGAGGCAGTTAAGGCTACACTGGTGAAGAAAACGAAACAGTGCATTTAACTTATTTTTTTATTTTTTTATTTTTACTATTGGAAGTACTTGGGGGTTGAACACAGGTCCTTGCACATACTTTTTAAGTGCTCTATCACTGGCCTGTACCCCATCCCATATTTTATTTTATTTTTTATTTTGAGACAGGGTCTCACTAAATTATGCAGGTTGCCTCTGTCTCAAACTCATAATCCTCCTGCCTCAGGAGTTCCTGAGTTTGGAAGGAGTTCCTGAGTTCCTGAGATTGGAAGTGTGCCCTGCCACACCCAGGGAAGAGTGCATTTTAAATCACAAGGGCCCCACAGGATCCCTTCCTCTGCACTGACTAGCCCTGCCTCCCCCACAAATAGCTCTGCCTACACACTTTAGCCCCATCACCAGCCCAAGAAAGGCAACAAACGGGTGATTACCCCACTCTTTCACTGATGCTTCCTTCTAAAAAGAGAGAAAAAAAAAAACAAGTAGAGTTCTACTAATTTATCACCAAATTGTCATTTGTGCTATCTTTGCTCAATTATGCTATCTTTTTCATTCATTTCCAGTTTCCAAGGCTCACTACCATGAATATCACAGAATAGAAGAGATATGCTATTTTCATGCTGATATTAAATTTGCCCTATATAATATATATGGAAGATATATAATACTCATATGATACTTTCAGAAAGCATAATATTCCAATGAACATATCTCTTTCCAAGTTGCTGACATTCATATGACCAAACTCCTCCTAGCCCTAGTTGTCATGCCTTTTCCACTTTTACCTCATTTTGCTTCCTCAAGATCTTTGCAGGCCATCTCCAGTGCTCTCCTGCTGGGCCCTGCCATACCCTTTTCAATGTTGGGCTCCAGAACAATTTTACTTTAAGGATTTCATTGCACTTCATAAGATCAAGATTTCTCAACCTTAGCACATAATTCTTTATTGTGGGGGATTATGGTCAGATCAGGCTAGGGCTCAGCTCAGTTAGTAGGACACTGCTCCACACTCTATGTGGACCAGGTTTGATCCCCAGCACCATAAAAATGGGAGAAGGACGTGGCAATCCCCTCCTGAAGCAATCATGAAACAATTAGACATTGAAAACCCTATGAGGGTTGCTGAGTTAGACCCAATTTGACAGCATGTAAAAACAACAATGCTCAGATGGATATTAGCCAAAGGCAGAGAATATCAGAAAGATGTCTATGTTTTATTGGCTATGGAAAAGCATTTGAATGTGTGGATCTTAACAAATTATGGATTACATTGCCAAGAATGGGAATGCCAGAGCCCTTAATTGTACTCATGAGGGATCTGTACATGAATAAGGAGGCAGTTGTTCTAACAGAATAAGGAAACACTACCTGGTTTAAAGTCAACAAAGGTATGTGTCAGGATTGTATCCTTTCACCACACTTCTTCAATCTCTATGCTGAACAAATAATACAAGAAGCTGGACTTTATGAAGAAGAATGCAGCATCAGGATTGGAGGAAGACTTATCAACAACCTGCATTATGTAGGCAACACAACTTTGCTTGCTGAAAGTGAAGATGATTTGAAATATTTACTGTTGAAGATGAAAGAACAAAGCCTTCAGTGTGTACTGTGCCTTTGGATCAACAAAACAAAAATCCTTACAACTAGGTCAGTATACAACTTCATTAAAAAAGGAGCAAAGTCTGAGGTTGTCCAAGATTTTTATTTACTTGGTTCTATAATCAATACCCATGGAAGCAGCAGTCGAGAAATCAAAAGATGCTTTGCATTGGGAAAATCTGTTGCAAAAGATCTCTTTAAAATGCTGAAATTCAATGGCACCTAAGAACAACATGGTCATTAATTTTATGGGTTGACATGACTGGGCTACAGGGTGCCCAGATATTGGTCAAACATTATTCTGTGTCTGTAAGGGAGATTTGGATGAGATTAACATTTGAAGGCACACACAGACTAAAGGAAATTACCTTCCCCATGCAGGTAAGTCCTATCTAACCAAGTGAAACTCCTCCTGTTAGACTCTATGAGATGGAGCACTATAAATGATCATATTCTCTGGAGAATTTTGACTAACACAGGAATGGCCCTATGTATTATAGGATGTTTAGAAGGATCCTTGTTCTCTACCCTTTTAGACACTAGTAGTATTCCCTTAGTTATGATGATCAAAAATGTTACCACTCATTATCAGATATACTCTGGTGTCAGAAATGCCCCAGGATAAGAACCACTGGAATAAGCTTAACTGGAGCAACCATCAGTGCAAATGGGGATATAAAACTCTCTTAGAAAATCTCACACATTTTTAGCAGTAATTATACCATGGATCACAATACCCAAGTCCTTCCTACATTGAAGACTCTTCCATATTCTCTGCTCATATCATTCCTATGCTTCAGACTAGATCCTATCATCTACCACTTTCTCTTCCCTGCTTTTCTAAAGTAGTGACTCTCAGATCCAGACTGAGTATGAATTCAAATCACCATGACTTGCCCAACATATAAGTAGCCTAGAGATTCTAATTCAACAAACTTTCCTGAGGGCCAGGGAACATGTATTAATAACATGTTTTCTAAGTGATTCTCATGCATAACCCCAGTTGGAGTCCAATTTCCCTAAAATTGCACAAGATATGGGAGGCAAATGACACAAATACCTCTAGACACAACCAAATCATCTGTCTGTTGATGTAGGTTGCACACTGCCCAACGTTCAACTCAATGATATTTCTAACAAAATAAAAAACATCAGGAAATGAGCCACTTCTTCAAATGTGGTCAATTTTGAAAATTCCATCAGTTCTAAAGGGATTGCATCACATACAGAGGAATAGGCTCCATGATAGAAAAGAAATACAAATTTCATAAGAGATATACTCAATTTTCATAGGTAAATTATAGAAAGCAATAAGATTTTAAATCTAATGCTGGAATGCTGTTGTTCTTGTTAAGTTCCTTCAAGTCAGATACTACTCACAGCAACCCTACGTACAACAGAATGAAACACTACTCGACACTATGCTATGCCCAGAACTATGTCTGCGTTTCTCTGCCATTCATATGATTTAGATGGCTGATTATTTTGAAAGTAGGCTCCTTCTCCCAAGCCTACAGCACCTGGTGTTCCCAGGTAGTCTCCCATCCAAGGACTTACCAGGCCCAACCCTGTTTAGTTTGTGAAATCAGACAGGACTACACACCAGGGTGGTATGGCTAAAGACAATGCTGGAAAGAAACTCTTAATAAATCAAGAAATTGTTGAAAGAAACTCTTTTAAAAAAATCAAGAAATTGTTGAAAGACTTAGCCGGTGATAAATTCAAGTAGGAAAATAACTAAATTAAGTAATTCATGATATCAGGCACACAAGTAATTTCCAAAAATTCCCTAACAGCAATTCAAGCTTCAGGACATATATTTACTTTACTACACTGGAATATAAACTGTTTATCCTTAAAGGCTTTCATTTGTCCAGATTAAACCTCTATAGAAAGTCTGTAAATATTAAAGATAATTTAACTACATAAAATTTCCTCAAAATTAAATCTATGTACAGCTAGGAGAAATACAGAAGTCAGAGACACTGCAAAAGCTATGGAGAACACTTGAGTTATTCTTTCTTGAGAATAGATCAACACTGGAATGTGCAATTTGTTCTTTATTACTATTTGCAAAATATTATCTTCTCCCTCTGCTAGCAACAATCATAAAATGCATCTAAATCTTATGAGACAATGACACTTATGAAATCTGAAGAATTACATGAGAAAACAGACTTTACAGAAAATGCCCCTTGATTTCAAATAACTATAACATAAAGATGATAGGCCAGGTTACCTTCTTTTTCCCCCTTGAACTTAAAAAACCTAAAATTAATTACAGATAGGAGAAAATGAACCCAGCACATGTTCTAATTCTTATCTGATTCTCTCTCTCTTAATCTCCCCAACTCCTCCCATTCAACTTAATACTAACCGCTTTGGTATTCTGGTATCAAATTCTTTACTTCTTCCACACTATGTCTCTCCTACTTCTTTTTTCTTTATTATCTCTCTGCTCTCTAATACTTCTGAAGACCCAATTTCTCTCTGACCTTCACTCTGGCAGCCTGTTCCAACTGTTAGGAAGCTGTTCAACCACCTTTTCTTTGACTTTTGCTGCCACTTTTTCAGAATCCACCACATCTTATTTTCCTTACAGTGTCCAATACATAGAAAATCCATAAAGACAGAGGAATGGGCCCTGTCATCCAGATTGAAAATCCATCAAAGTTCCAAATTAGAGACTTAATGACAATAAAGGTCTATTATAGTTGGAAATCCCATTCAGTGTGAAAAAATAAGTATGAGTGAGAAAAAGACATAATTGTTATAAACTTATTCCCCAAGGAAAAAGGATGACCATCTTGGATATCCAGCCAATCACAAGTACTCATCTTCTATAGTTATCCAGGGAAAATGAAATGATCACTATCCTCATCACAATGGCAAATTATAATGAAACCTCTGAGGATATTAGAGAGAAAGACTTTGGCTTCCAGACTGTCAAAACAACTGTAATAAAACAGCTGTTCACCTCCATCTGAGGAAGATAACACATCATCTCCCTTCTTCACAACAAATCTGTTTTTTGATATCTGCTGCTGAATAACAAACCACCAGGAAGCTTAGTAACTTATAACCAGGAATACTATCTTTTGTGTTTTCACTAGTGGTCTGAGCTCAGCTGAGCAGCTGTCTGTTAGGGGTCTGTTTCTCACACAATTATAGTCAGATGGCACTTCTAACTGAAATGGTTGGGTGGGGATATCCAAGGCAACAAACATGTCTGAAACATCAGCTAGGAGAGCTGGAACAGCAAAGGGCTAGTTAGGAATTTGATATGTCCTTCTTCACATGGCTAACATGTGCTCACAGCATAGAAGACATTTTTTTTTCCTGCACTTCTTAGGGGTTGAACCCTGGGCCTTGTACATACTTTGCACTTGCTGCACCAGTGGGCTCCATCCCCAGCCCATTTTTTATCTTCATTTTGAGTCAGGGTCTCACTAAGTTACACAGGCTGTCTTTGGCCTCAAAATTGTGATCCTCCTGCCTCTGCCTCCTGAGCTGCTGGGATCACAGGTGTGCATCACTGTACCTGTCTGAGGATATATTTCTCACATGGAGTGGCTCCCCCCATGGTAAAGATGCCAAGAAAGCAAGAAGAATACTGAAAGTATCTTCATGACTTAGCCACGGAAGTCTTGCAGCATCTCCTCCTCTGCACCTGTCAGTGGCACAGGATCTACACAGGTTCAGGGTAGGAGATGACCACACAGGGCATGAACCTCAGGAGAGTCTTTGGGACATCTTGGCTAACACAATGTCCACTAGGTAAACTGTAAAAAGTATTGTTGTTCTCAGATTACAAATAAGAAACAGGCTTTATGATACAGAGTCAGATCCAAAATCTAGAAATTACCTGAATTAAGAGAGGAATCCAAGTATTTATATTTCAAGTTCAATGGTCAGACTGTACCAGACAGGTGGGAAATGTAAAACAGATTACACTTTTAAGAAGTAAATGAAGTTTTGATCCAAATGCTAATTTCCTCTATAATTAATTAATCACCCATTAAAGAATGGACATTTAAGGGGTGCTGGTGTTGTCCCACATTGATTATACTTTCTTTCACTAACAATGATCAATTGTGCTTTAGCAACACTGCTCCATCCACACAGTATTCAGCAAACCCTGCTCTACACTATGAAAGGGCAACAAACGTCCGAGTACCATATTCATTCATTCTCATTCTCTCCCTCCCTTGCTCCCTCTCCCCCTCTCCCCACCACCTCTCTCTCACATCTGAATCACAGAAAGAGTAGCAAAATGGACTGCAATGTTTCAAGCACATTTGTTTTATCATCAATGTCCTGGAGACACTTTCAAAATAATTGGTGCTGCTAAGACCCATCTCCTCCCCCCAGCTCTAGCCACCTGATATTTTCCCCATTAATTCCGTTTGTGAGAACAGAAGACAATCGATAGCCCGCAGGTCAGAGACACTGAATATACAGGAAGGACAATGAATTGTGTACACCAGCTTTGAGGTCTAACTCAACTTAGTTTGACTCTGCATTTCCTTACTAGGCGTATGCATCATTTAGCAGATGTCTGAATTTCAATGAAACTGTTTCTCATCTGTAAATGAAATTACTAATATCATTTTCTTCTAAGAGTTGAAAAGATTAAATGAGATAATACAAGTAAAGTACTGGGTCTGGCTTGGAGTAAGCTCAATAATAGTTAGGCATTATGTTTAATATTATGGATCCATAATCCCTTATCTGCAATTCTAATATCCAAAGAGCTCTGAAAAACCAAATTTCACTATCAGCAAAACCTGACCTTAGCTGAAAAGAAACTCCTTATAATCTCTATCCCATTGAAACATCAGGAAGTGCCAACATGCTTGGGTGCTGCCCAAGACCCTACCGGAGTATCACTGTCTTTCTAAAATCAAAACTCTGAAACACATTTGGTCCCAAGTGCTTCAGTTAAGGTTTTGCAGATTTTTAAGGTACTATCATTGAAAAAATCTATAATGAAAAATGGACACTTAACAGCACTAGCTATGGAGACTTTTGGGTAATCCTACAAAATTGAAACTGTTTATCAAAACCCAGAAATTACTCTAGAGCCAATTTCAATAACAAATATTTTATAACGTACTAATCCCGCTTATATATGCAAACTGTAGGACATATAATGTGGTAAGCTACTTTATAAATACCCTCCTTCAAGTTAAGACATGTAATTAGAACTTCATCTTCCAGCTTTTTAATTTAGTGTGTTTTAAGAATTATATTCTATTATCTGAAATAAATACTACTGGTTTCATACTTGGAGGTTCTCATGGGCTTGCTATTTACTCATATTGTATTCTCTTACTTATATTGAACTGCATAAATCACAAGTTTGAGTAATGATTCTGTCCCAGGACTGCTGCATATGCTGATAGTATATGATCTGGCTCTCTTTAGTTCAGAACTACAGAAAAACAGACTAAGATACTGCAGTATATTTTCTATAGGGTTAAGTTTTAACTTCAGAAGAAAATTGAGGATAAGCATGTACAAATCCACATTTGATAAAAATAAAATTATAACTTAAATTAGAATGACATATAGACAGAGCCATAATACTTATTATAACTCAACAAAGTTACAATGAGCTGTAGCAGTTTACCACTGTATATTTTTGGATCATTAAAAATTTCTTCCTTAAGATATATTCTAATTCACAGTATAAATATTTTTAGGGGAAAGCAAGTGATAATCATATGTAAAATTTACATGCAATACCAGTTTCCAAAACTTTCATCTTAGAAACCACATCTATCTACTACAAATGCAAGATTCATTCAGGAAACCACCAAGATAAATGTGCTCAAAAGGATCTATCTGTTCATATAAACATTGATGTATGTTACAAATTTTTATGTACAATCTAGCAAAGTAGGCAGGCAAAAGAAGACACTAACATATAAAAGTTAAGAAGGTTACTCAAGGTCATGAAGTTAACTACCAAACAGAAGTTGTGAAAGACCATTTGTTAAAGACAATCTTACTTCAATAACAGGGTGAAGAGCTCTTCTTCAACATCCCCAGCATATTTTCAGTTTTCATGAATTTTTCAGAGAACATCTGTTTTTAAGTAAGTAGAAATGTACCCAGGGAAAATAAAGCCTGTTAAAAGGAATTAAAATCAAAGGCCAGAACCATGCCCTCTTTGTACATGTGCTAAAGAAAATTTAATGCCATCAACACTAGATTATTTTCAAAAACTAAAGAAAATTCAAAGTACTATATAATAAACAAGGTTCCTTATCCCTGCATCACACACTACTGCTTTCCCACAAGTCCACTGAGAATGCCTATTTAGTTCTTTTGTTTCTCATTACAAACAGCTGCATTACAAACACCTGTGGAAAGTATTTATGTACAATGTTCAATTTGATAGGTTTAAAACAGCATTTGCAATATTCCTTGGGGTTTTAATGGTATCACAAGAAAAGGGCTACATTGTATCAAAAAAATAAGACAAAAAATGTTAAATAAAATATGGGACATTTCTGGTTAATAAAGTTTGTGGAATTTTGTTTTGCTAAATAGTATCACTGACCTTTAATGTGTTACTATACTTTATGAATCAACAAAAGAAGCATTTTCCAACTACTTGACCCCCACAAAAAAAGATGGTCTGTACTTCCTCGAAGTTCCAAGGAATATGTTTTATATAATTATTCTCTTCAGTACAGTTTAATCAAGCCATAGATCAAAGAGTTCTGTAAAACTAAAACCTAGTCTTTTTTTTAAAGTTTCTAATGATAGGAACCTCACTAAATGTTAAGGTAGCACGTTCACTTTTGGATTATTCCTCTCAGTTGCCTCCCTGTTTTCCTTTTATATGTCTTAGATCTGGCCTTTGTGCAAATATAAAATAGATTTAAGTTATATTTCACTTGAAAGCCTTTCATATATGTGAAAAGATCTATTCCAACCCATCATACTAAATTTCTATCACAAGTGAAACAATTCAGGTTCTTCATGCAACATAGATTGGGAGGCTATCATCCAACCTGACCTCTCACAAAGCATGCTTTTGTAGCAAGAAATCTTTCTTGGTACAGATCCCAGTCTTCAAATTCCAATCACATATTTATGCAGGATGAATATTGGCTAGGTTTTCCCTGAAACCTCTTCCATTAACTGTCTTGGAGACCCAAACAAGTTAGCTAACTTTCCAAGCTTCACTCTACTCAGTGAAACAGCAGCAAAATAGTTCATGTCATCATGAGGTTTCTAATGCATATTTAAGATACTGAGTCCAATGCATAATAAGTGTTCAATAAATAATAGCTAGTATCAGTATGTCCATTTTGGAAATGTGTGTTTACTTCCAGCCAATTTTTAAAAGTATAGAATTCATGCAGTGCTCAAAAGTGACTGACTGGGTCAGGGCTGCAATCTGCAAGTAAATGGAACATTGAGGAAAGAAACTGGAAGAGGATTAAAAACAAGCCACAAATACCTGCAAGTAGATAAAATCCTGACTATAAAATCATTAGCAACCAGATTCTTTGTCTTCCCATGTAGTAACATGTTACTTTGTTTTAAGCGTTTCTATTATACACATGCTGCAAAAGCATTCAATTTGAAAGAGAAATAGGGGTGTGGAAATAAATATCTTTTAACCATAGGGGCTTCCTCTTTGTTCTGCCTGAAAGACTGGCATTCAGAAGCAGAACAAAATTCAGTGTCAAGTTATCTCTACTCTTGGTCTGATGTCACTCAGCTTTGAGCTTACTTTTGATTACACCACTGGAGCTTGCAAACTTTTAATTTGGTTCACGACTTACAGCTCCCTGTAGCACCATTTAAGCACTGGCAGAGTTCTACAACAATGATGAATGTGGCACCATTTAGCCCAAACCTCTAACCTCCTATAGGTGCAAGAATTCTTGGCAATGAGCAGCTGAAATGAAGTTGGCATATTTTTCCAATATGCATTCCCATCCTTCTATAATTGGTAAGGTTTTGGAGAACTCCTGGCAGGAGTATAAAAAGTGAATAGATTCAAATTATCTCTGATGCAATTTCTTTAGTATTTTAGGAATGTTCTTGATTTCTAGCAATCAACTGAAAAAGCAAATGGAGAAAAGAGACTAGTTTCAATCATGGTGCCTATTCTCAAATGATTATAGAGCCTCACACCACTGAAATTAGCCTGGATTTCCTACTATATTAAGATGAGGTACTCGCCTCTGTCTCTGTCCACTTAATTTGATTAAATATTGAATTTTTTCCTAAAGAAAGTATCCACTCAGCTCCGATGATTCATTCACAGAAAAGTACTTCTAATAGTTCTCTGATGTAGTTATTACCTCTTAACACTCCAGCCATAACCTCAGCCACCTGATAAAGGAAAGCAGATCCTAGCAAGTACACTGCACATAAAACTGAGGAGATAGTGACTTATCCAATCCAGTCTTCTTTTTAGAAAATCAAGTCATTTATTTCAACAGACTAGGTAAATCATATTAACCGTGTAAACGTGACTTGTAAGTCTTCAGATTGCTAGCATTCCTAATTAAGTGAAAAGTCACAAAAGACCCCACACAACATTCTGGCCCTATACTTGTAGCCCTCTATTTTGGTGATGCCCAGGTATACCATGGTTATGTAGCCTTTCCAGAATTCCCCTCAGAATCTTCCATGTGGAAGACATTTCTCTCTTCTTTATTTCACCATATGATAAACTCCCAATACTTAATAAGTCTCCATTGGTTACAACAAAATTAAGCCAAATCTCATTATTTTTATTCCAAATTGAAGTTTTAATTCTTAAAAGCATCAATGTCCTATATGAAACACTCAAGACATCTGGTAGTTCTTGTCAATTCCTTTCAATACTTGTATTAATTTTTGTTTTGCTTTAATATGTCAAGAGAACTTCAAAAAGCACATGATCCAAGCTCTCTGATCCAGGCCAAATTTGACTTCTGATAGATTTTCTAGCACTCAGTTACTCAAGCAGACACTGCGCTAGTCTAAGTGGCAAAGTCACCTATGGAGGGAGAGAGAGAGAAAGAGAGAGATCTTTTCACCTTTAGTTCTGAGAGGTAACAATGGATGACCTTGGGAACAAAAAACCTGATCTAATGATTCCTTTTTAGTCCTGCTATACTTTAGATGTACCTCCCAAAAGTTCATGTGTTAGAAATTCCATCCCAAATTCAAATGTTGATGTTATTTGGAGGTGGGGTCTTTTGGATTAGATGAGGGTTAAATGAGGTCATGAGGGATGGCATCAGTGGCTTTATAAGAAGAGGACAGATGTGAGTTTGCACACACCCCTGCTATCTCTCCATGGATGCCTCTGCTATGTTATGATGCAGCAAGGAGGTCCCCATCAGATGAGGTCCCTTGATCTTAGACTTCTCAGCTTTCAGATATCCTGTAATTGCAACATTAAACCAAGTAAGATAGTTATTTTCTGTTACAGTTTTCTGTGTCGAGAAGCTAAGACCATAGGCTGCAGGCAATGTTTATGCTCTCTCAGCTAGTGAGGAAGAAAGCAGTACAGTTAAATACAAAAGCACTGATGTTGGTAACTATGGGCAGGACCTACATAAATTGTCACCTGGAAAAGGTGTTGGTGAGCCACCTGGCCTGGAAAAAGCATATTGTTGCAAATTTCAGTAATAAAACAAAATTACAAAATGCAAGAGAAATAAACTCCCATGCAAATCACTATAGTTGGAAAGGCTTATGGTTACAAGATGAGAAAACTGAGGCTGAAAGAGCATAAATATTATGCATAGCTAGTGAAGTAAGTTCCTAAGGTCCATCCTTCACAAGACATGTTGCTCACACTGGGTGCTCTCAGAGAGAGGAAAGTGTTTCTATGAGGAGATGTGTAGATCATCTACCCAAAACGAAGCCTCTATCTTCTTTTCCCCTTTTCTCAGTTGTACTACTGTCTATAGAAAATGCTAAAAAAAAAAATGTATATACATAGTGGCATGAAAACATCCACTTTGCTGTTTTTTAAACTTTTTTATTAATAATTTTAATGTACAACTTAATGGGCCTCATTATGACATTTCCATATATGCATTTCATTGTATATTGCTCACATAACCTCCCCCTTACTCTCTCATGACACTCCTCCCTCATCCCCACCCTCCCCACCAATGGTTTCCTTTCTACTTGCATGTCTTTTTGTGAGAATATTTATCTATATATGTGCATTCTGATTTTGATATAAGTCTAAACGTTTTTCCACAGTGATCTACTTCTTACATTCTCAGCAGTATTACATGAGTGATCTAGTCTGTTTACATTATTGCCAGAATTTGGTATTATTACTATTATTTATTTTAGCTATTCTAATAGGTTTTTTTTTATCTTCCCCGATTTTTCAAATATACTCATGAAGTTGTGCTGTTTACATTGAGATTGACCTCTCTCCTTTCATCCCTCCTCATTGACCCTCCTTCTCTTCCCATGTTCTCCAATTTTTGCTTCCCTCTGCTAGATCCCTGCCTCCTCCTTTCCACTCCCTAAACCCAAATCTTACTTAAAAGAAAAGTATTAGATGATGAGTTCTCAACCATGTTTGAAGTCACATTCTCCTCTCCTCCTCTCCACCTTGCCACACACAACACTTAGATTTTTATACCAAATTATCCTAAATTACTGTTCCACTCAAAACAGTTATCTGCTAAGGCACTAACACCTTCAAATATAGGGCTACAGAACTGCAAGATTCTCAATACATCTTATTAGTTAATGATTAAATAAAGTTCACAGGAAAAAATTATTAAATCAATATTTCTTAATTATAAGACATAAATCTTCTCTAAACTTAGATTGCTACTTCTTATTGCCCAGGAAATTCAAAGAAAGCATCAGATAAAGGACCAAAATTAGAATTCATTCATGTATTTAGAGAGCACTTTAATATCAGGAACTCAATGTCACACTGAATGTGCCTTGTACTAGAAACAGAAATACATTTAGTCATCTCCAGCAGTTGAGTCTAACAGGAGACATGGACAAGAAAAGATAATAACATACAACAGACATGTATTTTTTCACTGTCTTATTACATAAGATGCCTCTGAGTTATAACTGGACAGAGATCAGTGAGCTAAAGAATATATTCATTGGAAGACATTCTGTAAAGACAGTAAACTGTTTAATACCTAGACATCTGAATGGACACCATGTAAAGAGATACTTCCAATTAAGATACTCTGCAAAAAGAGATTCTGATACAACACAGAATTACAGTCAATGTGATCACATCCATGTGAGGAATGCTAAATATGATGAGTTTTTTAAAATTAACCTCCCCCACACACAGGAAACCAAAACGTTAGGCATTTAGAAATCGTTAAAGAGAAAGATCTAGAAGTGATATCTGTACCCTCATGTTCACTGAAGCATTATGCACAATAGCCAAGACATGGAAACAACCTAAATGCCCATCAACAGATGAAAGAATAAAGAAAATGTAACAGATAATAATGCATTATGCACTTAAAAATGTCTTAAATGAGTAGATTTTCAGGTATTCTTCCTACGAGAAAAGAGGAGAAAGGAAATTTTTGGAGTTGGTGAATATATTTATTATCAATGTGGTGATGGTCTCACAGGTGTGTGCACATATGCACATACTCAAGCCAGTCAAACTATATACCTTAAACAGGTGCAGTTTTAATAAAACTTTTAAAAACAAAAAGAAATATATGCAAACAAATGCTTTTAGGAATACATAATCTGAAAAAGTGTTTTGTATTTTTCTAGAAAGGCATCATCACATAATAGTGACTCATTTAAGCAACATACTATGCTGACCTTACTGGCATAGTTAACAGGGGTAAGAAATCAAGTAAGAGGGAAAATTCATGGTCATATTTTTTCTTCCAGTACTACCCTCTTCATACTTTTCTGCCTCTTCCCCACTGCCTTTCCAAAATCCATCACAGGGTTGAGGATTTCACCTGACTTCTTCAGGCACTTCCTTCAGATATATCGCCAAATCTTTGAGATTATTTTTCCTAATCTTGATTTTATGTGCAAGCCTGGCCACAGGGAGAGTCCTCTTACTTGCTCTTCATACTCTGATAGTCTAGAGTTATGTCTTCTGGTTTATTTTTGTCTCTGTGGAATTATTAGAAGTTTTCCTGGATTATTGGCTTTTGAGTTTGTCCAATCTGTTTATATATCTAAAAACTCACCAGGGCCTAATTAAGAATTAACTTCTCCATGCAACATCATCACTACTCTTACTCTGCTATATGCTTCAGCTTTACTTAGAGACAGAGTCAGACTGACCCATTCTATGAAGTCAGGCACCTGGTAATCCCAAAGGTAGTGTTAAGTGGTGCAGGACATGAGCTTTAAGTATGAAATTCTAACACTCATCTTTTAGCCACAGAATATAAAGTACATTCCAAAGAAATCAATAATAAATCCAACAACTAGTTACACTGACTGTAGTGCTAGAACATTACAGCATCTCAATAAACCTTGTGAAATGGCAGATCAGAAATATCAGACAGTGAATGGCAAGATGGGACATTGTGCTGCTGGATACAGGATTAGCAGAAGAAACTGAATGTCCTTCTAATCAGCTGGGGGGCAAAAGTTGGATTGACCAAAGAAAAGGATCCTTCAGACAAGGCATTAAATTTGGCCAGAGACTGATGAGCAAGGACCTTTGTAATGCATAAAGATCAGTAAAGCAAAACTATTCTGGTGGTCAATTGTAGTGATGCAACAAAAGCAAAGATGCCTCTGGAAGCTGTTGCAGCTGTGTCACAGATGTTGGTACAACACTGAGAGAAAAGAGACATTAGAAGAGAAATATGTCTGCCAATTATTAGCTATACGACCTTGAGAAAAGCACTCAGCCTCTTGAACAGAAACTTATACAACTCTAAACTGAGGACAGTAATTTCAACCTTGGGAGGTTCCTATAAAGATTTGAAATAACATATGCAAAGGTGCTGGGAATACAGTTCATGCTCATCAAATGAGTTATTATGCACTGTCAACTCTACTGTGGGTCTTCAAAAGATATGCTAAGTTATATTTTTTTAATCAAGTGCCAAAGCTACCCTAGGCCTAGAACCTATTTTCCTGGCTTCTGCCTGCTACATGAAACCAAAGTCTAGTTTGGTCCCGTGATGTATGTCATAGTGTTAAACATAGTACCCAATGCCTCTTAACATAACATGGCAACTATGAACTAAGAGCCTTTGATGAGTTCTTACAGTTGGAATCTTACACAGATGCCTAATATGAGCAGCTCTACCTGATCAACTGTAAGTCGTTATAAAAACAGCTAATGTTGATGAATCATGCAATGAACTTCTGCTAATTACTAATGACCTAATGCATCAAAAGTGAAGACACTGTTTTGAAGACATCTATTTATATATTGTGACAATTTTTTGTAGGGCAGTCTGGAAAGAACCATAAAAGGTAAAAATGTGAAACACTGTTTGTTTTTTCAGACAGGGTCTTGATATGTGATTGCCCAGGTTGGCCCCCAAGTCACAAACCTCCTGCCTCAGCCTCCTTGCTGGGATTTCAGGTGTGCACCATCATGGCCAGCCTCAAAACCCACTACTTTTTGACTGAAAAACTCCAATTCTTTTCAGCAATTTATTCTGAAAATATGGCCTTCCTTGACTCTGGTATTAAAGTAGTAAACAGTCCCAAATCAGTCTTCACCTCACCCCTTTCCTTCTTTCCCTCAGAATGACTGTACGGTTTACAATTATTTTTATTATAACTTTTAATTGTTTAAGAATTTTTCAGTATCTCCTAACAACTCCATCATAACACAGTCCATGTCTGACTTCTTTTCCTTACTCCCCATAGGACCTATCTTGGCCCTAGCATTTAGCAGCTCTTGGTAACTAAAGGATAAATGGAAGAATGAAATAAATTCTAGAAGGAGATCCCACTCATATTTCTCTAAAGTATTGCATTTGGTCAAAAAATACCAAAATCACACATGTTCACAAAAATACTATTTCTTTGCAAGTTTATTTGCTTACTATGCTTTTTATTTCTACATGAATATTATTTTTGATAGCAAAGGCCTACAAAGAACACAACCAATGATGAGCAAGGATCCTACATGATAGCCTTATTACAAGGGAATAAATACCCTGAATAGTCATTGGCAAGGAAGAGTACGCTATGTATAGTCTAATGTCAACTAATGTGTAAGATTTATCTTAGATGGAGAATTGATATTCCATGCCACTATTTATGTACTAGGCATTCAGACTTTTCTCTTTTTTGGAGAAAGGATCTCAGTGTAGCTCAGACTGGCCTCAAACTCAAGATCTTCCTGCCCCAGCCTCCTAAATGCTGCGATTACAGATGTGCACCACCAAGGCTTCCCTACTCCAATTTTAAAAATGATGTTAACATATATATACCCTACTGATGGAAAAACAAACAGTAGTAACATTGCTGCTATGGGAAATAGATGGAAGAAGGTAGATAGAAAAGAAACTTAGTTTTTGCCAGGAAACTCTTTAGGTCATTAAAATGCAAACTCACAGACACAGAACATTTAAGGAAGAATAATTTTAATATATAAAAATTATAAAGTCAAATTGAAATGGATACTTCAGACAGTACCCAGGGAAATTAAGAAACACTAGTAACCAAACCAAATTAATCAAGATCTCAGACTCTATTTCTTCATTAGAAGTGCATTTTTTTCTTTCAAATTCAATTCTTCATTTCCACAATGTAGATGGAAGCTGTACACTTGAATTCTTCCAACTCAGAAATGGAATATCTGCTAAATTACAAGCTCTACATTTGCTTATATTCTTCAACAAAAGGCACTATACACAGCACAAGTTCTATGACAACCTGCTTTGTAATATAATAGGACTAGACGACTCAAATCTCTCAGCATGTAACTTCTCATATTTGACAAGATATTTTCATTATATCCAGTACTGTTCTGACTTCCAGTTTTTGTATAATGAAGAAAGGAAGAACGAGAGAGAAGTAGGAAGGGAGGAAGACTTGAGGGAGGGGATCAAGGGGAGGGAGGAAGAAAAGGAGGGAGGAAGTCATATTATTAAAATTCCCAAAGCCTGTACATATAGACCTTGAAGTGATGTGAGATGTTCAAGTAGCCTTCCAAAGTATGAGGAGCATCCCAAATGCAACAATACTACATTTGAAGATTTAAGATGTGTGAACATGTATGAGCCTCAGATAGCAATCCATACTCATGATAGTCATACTAAAATGTATTCATCTATTACTTAAATGATTCATGTTACAGTTTAAATGACAGAAATTAAGCATACTTGAAAACTAGCGAAGCATGAAACTCACATCTCCCATTTAACATATTTACACTGGAATCCAGCTAAATTCTCCTTATTTTCCAAATACTATCATTTCTCTTATATCATTCCATTTACAGCCTCCTGCACTAAGGTTAGTCTAAGGCTTTCTTGGTCAGTAACAAATTCACTGTTTTCTCATGAGAATTTAACTCAGATTGAATCAAGCTCCTGATTTACTTACTGTCCCTTACATGCTGCCATCTTTCCCTGTAGCTTTCATGTCTGGCTATTGTATGGCTCACTTCCTCTCAAGTTTGGGGTCTTGAAGGTCACATTCATCAAGAAGTCTTCTGTAACTATGACATCTAAAATAGTAAAGAATCCTACCTTAGTCTCCACTCAGTCCTTCCCTTCTCTCTTTCAAGGTGCCTATCTAATTCATTCATGAAACTGAAGAAACTGAAGCAAATGAACAAACTGAAGAAAATTAGAACAAGAGTATGAGAGCCAAGGTATTACCTTGAATATATCCCACCAGAGTTCAGAGACCACCTCAAGAACAGATGTGATGCATTAGACACTAATGCATTAGACACTATCGACCTAGGTGGGCCTTAGCACTCAGTAGCACTCGGTAACTATAGGTTTAATGGAAGAATGAAATAAGTTCTAAAAGGAGATTCCACTCACAATTCTCTAAATTATTATACTTGGTCTAGAGGACAAAGCCACACTGAAAATATAACACCAGAAATTTTCAAAGAGCAATAAATTCTATTTCTAAAAACCCTATGTTCCTATTTTGGGCTGGGATTTAGCTCAGTTGGTAGAGTGCTGCGCTACAGTCTCTGAGGTCCTGAGTTCAATTCTCAGCACTGCAAAAATGGGAGAAGGGCCTGGAAATCCACTCCCAAGGCAATCCTGAAACAGTTAGCCACTGAAAACCCTATGAAGGTTGCTATGAGTTGGATACCGACTCGATGGCACCTAACAACAACATGTTCCTATTTACTCAATACACTGGGGTTTAGCTCAGTTGGTAGAGTGTCACTCTGTGCTCTCTGAAGCCCTAGGTTCAATTTCTAGTACCACAGAACAGGAGAAAGATGTGGCAGCCCACTCTCAAAACAATCCCCAAAACAATCAGCCATTGAAAACCCTCTGAAGGTTACTATGAGTCGAACCCAACTTGACAGTAGGTAACAACAACAACATTTACTCTATTTTAATACAGTGTCTACAAAACTGCCCAGTTTATAGAAAACTTCACCAGTGTTGGAAGTAGTAGAATTTGGTGCCCTCCACCACTAATAATTATGCAAAAGTCTGATGGCAATTATGTGGACAAGGATGCGCACGGAAAATGCCTTTAAAGACAATGAGAGTACTATGTTTAAAAAGGGAGAATAAAGAATGTCAGTGTAGTATTTAAGGTTCTCCACAGGAAAAAAAAGCAATAGGAAGAGAGAGTATGTGTGCCAGGGGAGGAGGGTTAGAGACTGATTTAGGGTAGAGAGAGAGATACTGATTGAGATTGACAGTGGAATTGGCTCAAACGATTTTGGAGGCATGAAAGCACAAAATCTGCAGGGTACATTACCAGGCTGGAGACCTAGGGAAGTGGCAATGTTGCAACTGATATCCAAAACAGGCTGCTAGCAGAATTTCCTCTTCCTTGCAGGTTGTTGTTGTTGTTAGGTGCTGTCAAGTCGGTATCCGACTCATAGCGACCCTCATAGGGTCTTCAATGGCTGACTGTTTCGGGATTACCTTGGGAGTGGATTGCCAGGCCCTTCTCCCATTTTTGTAGTGCTGGGAATTGAACTCGGGACCTCAGAGACTGCAGCTCAGCGCTCTACCAACTGAGCTAAATCCCAGCCCTTCCTTGCAGGAGGTTCAGTCTAACTCTGTTGGTCTTCTGCTGATTCAGTGTGGCCCACCCAAGTGTGAATATGCTTCATTCAAAGTTTAACAATTTAAATGTTAATCTCACATTCAAAACACCTTTATGGCATCATCCAGACATATTTGACAAAATATGTATGTACCATGGCCTAATCAAAGGGATATGAAAACCATCCCATTTGGATACTATAATGTCATTTACTTATTATTCAATTTATCTTCTCTGGCAAAATGAAAAGATATGGAACAAAAAACTTTTTCTAAATGCCATTAAGATGCAAAGGCATGTATTTTTTAAAATGAAACATCACATTCTGAGTAAATAATAAGCATTCCTTTGGATGCATACATAAATTGCCTTCACTAAGTTTTATTGCCAGTATGAAAATCATTCTTTTCCTTTTGTTTAAGTTTGTGGCCAAGAGTAACAAATAAATAAATAAATCTATCAAACTCAAAATTCCCTAGATGCTTAGTAAAATCTAGAAACCTATTTTATGAAAAATATATTTAAACTGAATTTTGAGTATTCAAATAAAATCATATTAATGAAAAACACTACATAATTCACAGGCCCAATTACTGATTTACAATAGCTCCAAAAATTGTGTTTATATTAATA
>VMDO01006932.1:63575-95736 GCA_007922755.1 Pedetes capensis | reverse complement strand
GGATCTCTTCCAGTCAGTTGGCCAAGTAGCTGTTTTCCAAATCTGTTGGCATAAACATGTTAACACCTCCAGTGCTGCATCTGTTTGTTGAAACATCTCTATTGGTATCCCATCAATTCCTAGAGCTTTGGGTTTCGCCAGTTCTTTCAAGGCAGCTTCCACTTCGTCCTTCAACACCATTGGTTCCTCTTCATATGCAACCTCTTGGAATGGTTGGTCATCTACCAATTCTTTCTTGTATAGTGACTCTGTGTATTCTTCCCATCTTCTTTTGATGTTTCCTGCATCTTTTAATATTTTCCCTGTAGAATCTTTCACTACTGCCACTCGAGGCTTGAATTTTTTCTTCACTTCCTTAATCTTGAGAAACACCAAAAGGGAAGAACACGGGAACCTGGTAAGTTTCTTGAATTTAAACCCTTATTGTTGATGTCCCACAGAGCTGTGGTAATTTTTTGTTCTCATGCTAAACTACACAGTCTGTAGCAATTAATCAAGATTATCTTCTAATCATTTCTACTAGTTCATGACTCCAGGGGTGTCTGCTCTGGGTAAGGTGATCTCAGCTGTGATTCACCTGCCTCTTGAGATTTTATGATGGTAGTGGTTTGCCATGAAACCTCAATTTTCTAAGACCAAAAAACGTTGATTTTTAATTTGGTCTGATTTTGGGTTGTAGTGAGGATCAGATGATGACTTTCAAGCTCTTTACATTTCAGAGCTGAAACTGAAGTCTACATGTAGGTATTACATCTTATTGTCTCTTCTAAATTTTATACCATGAGAATTGTTCATTTACACTTTAACTGGGATGGCCATAAATTTGCCTGGGATCCTGGGTTATACCAGTTGTAAATAAATTAAGGCCCATAACCTATTGGTAACACTTCTTTCTAATCTTAATTATTTCTCAGTTTGGATGGAAATCATATGGTGACTCTTACAATAACACCCTTGGGAATAATTGAGCACTTCAGCAACAAGTTTGCTGTGGCTCTTGGACTCATCCTGTTTTGTTACCGGATAACTATACACTATTTTTTCCTTTCTTTCTTTCCTTAGTATCTCTTCTCTTTCATAGTTCATTTTCACTTTTGTGCTTTTTGCTGATACTCTCTTTGGGGTAACTAAAATATGTTCTACCACAACAATTAAGTTCTTCTGTGGTCATATAGGTAACCTAACAGGACTGAGTTTGAGAGTAGCTGCCTTAACATAATTTAACTGTTTATTCTAGGAAATTCCTATCTAGAAATATAGGCTTGTCAGTAAGTAAGAAAACTCACTATTTTCTCTGAGAGACTACTAATTCATTCAGGAAAACAATATCTCATATGGGCAAAATGCTTTTTTATCCAACAAGAGTTTTTAAAGATTTACTTGAAGTTATCTTCTTCCATTATCTGTCAATTGTAGACTGTCATTAATTAATTTGGCCCATCCCAATCAGTTCTCTACTTTGAAAGACTTGATTATTTGAGAACAGACCTCAAAACCACACATATGCGTGCGCGCACCCACCCACCCACCCCCCCACACACACAGAGAGAGAGAGAGAGAGACAGAGACAGAGACAGAGACAGAGACAGAGACAGAGAGACAGTCCATCTTCTGTGCTTTCCTTTCTGAGAACTTCTAAGACTTTGTTAAGGTTATTTTGTCCCTGCTTACAAGAGGTTTAATCAACTTATCCTTGTTTTATCTATAAGTTATTCTGATGGTTTGGACTCTTAATAGTAGTAGAATTTCTAGGGGAAGTATACTGAGTATACTCTAATCCATAAAACACTTGATTCTCATAAAAAATAATTTGACTAGAACAGACAGGCAAGATTTTTCTTTGGGTTTCATTGCTTGCTTGTGCTTGGCCCATATCTTTATTCCACCAAGTTATATCTTGAGAAATCATTGATTCTGACACTATTGCTATGCATTAAGAATATTCTTATGTCAACTCTACAGGTAGGGAACTTGAGACAGGGGCTATTTGACTTGCTCCAGGTCACTAAATGAACCAAAAGCCTGGCTAGCTGGGATAGAGCACTGGCCTCTTGATTCTCAACCTCATGCTCTATGCCCCACATGTAACACCATTTTGCTCTGCCCTCAATAAGTTGTTGACCTTGTTACCTTCAGAGTTGGCCAAGGTCTATCTTGTGTCTAATATCATTTCTGTAGTTCCTACCTGAATTACCTTTCTGCCTGGACAATTTTGCACTGTTGTAGTATTTTTAGAATATGGAAAAACATGTTGTAAAATAATTTTAAAAAGTGACTTAAGATGGAGAGAAGAGAATTCTTAAATTATATTAAGTCTTATGATGTATAGTTTAATAGTAATGGCAAAAAACTTAAATGAATTTCAAAATTGAACTTTTAAAAACAACTAAGATCTAAATAGTCAACCACATAGTATACAAGTCAAAAGGCAAATAGCTAAACTAATGTTTCCTCGTAGCACTTTGGGGATCTGATAAGTCATAGGTTATATTGTAAATACAGGTCATTCATGTAATCTCACTTGATTAGTCAGAGCATCCTGGAGTTAAAACTTCTATCCATCTCCATCCTGGCAATATGTTTCCAAAAATGTCATAAATTGAAATGGTTTGCCTTTCAGTAGATTCCCACGTCTTTTGATTGAATTCTTCTTTCTTCCTAACTTGTTGTTAGTTGTTGTTAGGTGCCTTCGAGTCGGTATCCTACTCATAGCGACCCTCTGTACAACAGGGGAAACACTATTGTCAGCACTTCTCTGTTGTTCATAGGGTTTTCAATGGCAGATTGGTTTTTGGGAGGGGGATGCCAGGTCCTTCTCCCAAGCCTACAGCTTCTGGTGTTCCCAGGCGGTCTCCCATCCAGGTACTAACCGGGCCCGACCCTGCTTAGCTTCCGAGATCGGATGGGATCGGATGCCACAGGGCTACAGCTGCAGACCTTCCTAACTTAGAATGTATTTATTATGAGACTGCCATTATGATTTGTTTCTTTGGCGAAACTTGAGTAAATAGACTATTGTTAAGGTCCATTCTCAATCATCTCAGAAAGTATAAAGCGATAATAAATGTAATCTCATAGAATTTTCTGAAACTTCATGAGGGGTCATTAGGAACAGCTTTGGTGGTGGATGTTTTTGATGCCAGGAAGTTGGGTCCAATTTATAGTGACCCTATGTACAACAGAATAAAACACTACTTGATACTGATACTGCTATGGCTGACACTACTGTCAGTGCTTCTGTACTATTCATAGGGTTTTCAATGGCTAATTGGTTTAGGAGTGGCCTGACAGGTTCTTCTCCCAAGCCTACAGCATCTGGTATTCCTAGGTGGTTTCCCATCTGTTAACCAGGCCCAACCCTGCATAGATTCTGAGATCTGAAGTTACTAACATCTAAAAAAGCTTCTAAGAATACTGGATAACTGCTCCCCAATTAAAATAAGATAGTATGGACTCTTTACACAGAACTTAATTAGGACATACTCATATGAATTGCTATGGAATTTTAGAAGTATGGATCCTAATATTCCCTAATTGGGAACACTGAGTTTCCCTCAATCTTTTTACTCAGCACTGTATGGAAAACTTTTTATTTGAAATGTTGTTAATGATTGTTTAGGGAAGATAAATAAAATTCTTGGACTGTATATATGTGAATCAGAGAGAATCTCTGGATAAAGGGATTTAGAAAGTAGTTAGAGGAATAGGGGATAGGAAAGAATTGATCTTAAAAATAAATCCAAAGGAAGGACAGTAATATTATATGCCAAGTAAGAAAAAGTAAACAAAGTAGCTTGGTTCAACTTGTTGTTGTTGTTAGGTGCCGGCGAGTGGGTATCCAATTCATAGTGACCCTCTGTACAACAGGGGAAACACTATTGTCAGTGCTTCTCTGCTGTCCATAGGGTTTTCAATGGCAGATTGATTTTTGGGAGGGGCTTCCCAGGTCCTTCTCTCAAGCCTACAGCTTCTGGTGTTCCCAGGTGGTCTCCCATCCAGGTTCTAACCAGGCCCAACCCTGCTTAGCTTCTGAGATCTGATGGGATCGGATGCCACAGGGCTACAGCTGCAGACTGGTTCAACTAGGCATCTGTATTAATTAGGACTGTCAAGAGACATAGAACCAACAGGAGATTTATTATTTATTTATAGGAATTAGTTTCATGTGATTGTGGAGGCAAGTAGTACCATGATCTGCCATCTGCAAGCTGGAGATCCAAGAACACCAGTGATATAATTCAATCTGGGTTCAAAGGCCTGAGAATTAGAAGGGCTGGTAATGTAAATCCCAGTCCAAGGAAAAGAGAATATGAGATGAGATGTCCTATTTCAAGCAGTGAGACAGAAATAAAAGGAGATTCCTTTTATTTTGCATTTTGTTTTCCTGAGGCCCTCAGTGGACTGGCTGATGCCCTCCATATTGGGCAGGATGCTATAGTTTGATGTTAAAGGCCCCCAAAGGTCCAGGTGGAAAAGGATTGGTTCCAAGCTTGGTGCTTTTGGGGGATGCTGGAAATTTTAAGAGGTAAGGCATAGTGAGAAGTTTTCAGATTATTGGAGACATGCCCAGGAATGGGATTGTGGGACCCTCCTCTCTTCTTTTTTCTATTGTTAGCTTTCTGGGCATGACGTGAGTGGTTTTGCTTTGCCATGCACTCACACCATTATGTGCTGCCTTACCTAAGTCCCCAAAGCAACAGGACCAATGAATTGTGGACTAGACCCTCTAAAACTGTGAGCCAAAATAAACCTTTTCTCTTTTCAATTCATAATTTCAAGTATACAGTAACAGAAAATTGACTTACATAGAGGGAAATATACCTCATAGGGTCCACCAATTCAAATGCTAATCTCATTCAGAGACATCTTCACAGACATACCTAGGAACAATGTTTAATTTAATGGAGTGGGCACCTAATAGCCCAGTCAAGTTGACACAAGATTAACCACAAGTCTACCTCTTGTCAACTTGCCACATATACTCATCTCCTCAGACCATACTTAATCTCTAATAAAGAAAAAAAGTCATAATTTCACTTAATATGATATTAGTGTACTGCATACAACTAAAACCACAATAACCTTCTTCCCAGAAGCAAAAGTAGGGTTCTTAAGTGATGTTTATTATTGTCCTTGATATCCTGTAAATTAATTTTCCAAAATGAACAATACTTGCTGCTGTTGAATGAAACACTCCTGGACATTGTGCCATGCCTGGTACTATGTTAATACTTCTCTGTCACTCATAGAGATTTCAGTGGTGGATTGTTTTGGGATTGCTTCAGGAGTGGCTTGCCACAATCTTCTTCAATTTTTGTAGTGCTGGGGATCAAGCCCAGGACCTCAAAACGTGCAGAGCAGCACTCTACCAACTGAGCTAAACCCCAGCCCCCTAATAATACTTAAATACTATTATATAAAATTTATATTACCTTATAATAGGAATAAGAGGGAAAAAAGCATAGATACACACACATATGGAGATTTATTAAGAAGAATTGGAGTTTATCTCACGCAGTTCTGTTGATTGGAGTCTAAGATGAACATGCTAGCAGGTTTGATTTCTCCTGAGATCTTTCTTCTTGCCTTGCAAAAAGCTGCCTTTTTGCTGTGTCTTGACATGGTCTTTCCACTGTGCAGGTAAATTCCTGGTCTCTCTGTGTCCAGATTGCCTCTCCTTATAAACACACTAGTCAGATTGCATTAGCACACACAATATGATACCCTTTTATCTTAATTAACTCTTTAAAGGTCCTCCTTCCAAGTCCAGTCACATTCTGAGGTATTGGGTGTTTGGATTTCAACATTTGAATTATGAGGAACATAATTTCTTCACTAACAAAATGTGATAGATCTCTGAAAGGTAACATAGGCTCTTCCTTTTTATCTTATTTATTTTTATTTCCTCCTTAATTGAGAAGCAGTGGAGCATAACAGCTAACTGCATGGGCTCTGGAGTCAGCCCACATAGATTCAATCTTTGCTGTGCTACTTACTAGATTTGCAACTGAAGGCAAATTGCTTGACTTTTCTGTATCTCAGCTTTCTCACCTGTGAAAAAGATGTTGGTAATAACTCTCTCATTGGATTGGTGTGAAGTGTAAATGGATGAAAAAAAAATATATATAAAACAGTAGTGGATGGCACATAATAAGCACTCAATAAGTGCTAAGTATAAAAATAGCAAAGAGCAATGATTTCTGAACATAAAATTGTATAATCTGATACTTATATATAATAATACTCATAAATAAAGATTTGTATTCTGTGGAGCTATATCCATTTTTCATCAAATTTCATAATCAGAAAGATGTATAGTTTAAGATGAGTATCACAGCTACAATTTGTGTCACTTAGTATTCACATATTCATATCCAGCGTACATCTGTCTGACCATCTGTGTTTCTAAAATAATCTCAGTGATATCTCAGACACTTAATATTGCTAATAATAAAGGCTCCCTGTGTCTTTTCCATTTGTGTGCCTGATAATTCTATACTTAAGTCCAATGTTCTAAATTCACTCTTAATCTAGTGTTTGGTTACCTATCTTTACAAAGACATTGTGACTTTTTTTTTCTTTTTACTAACACAGTGCATTTGCTAGGTGCCTAACCCTGTTCTAAGCATTTTCCATATATTAAATAGTCTCACAACAACCATATAAAGTAGATGCCATTATCCCTATTTTACTGATAAGTAAACTGAGGTACTAAGAGATTAAGTTACTTGTCCTTCACATAGGAAGTCAATAGTGGGGCCATCAACAGATGTAGGTAGTCATAGTTATGTTTTCATTCTGGGCATTCTTTTTTCTTTGGGTTACAGAATAAAGCAATCATGCATGACTTAATGATATTTTGATCAATAACAGACTACATACACAACAGTGGTCCCATAGGATTAAATGGAGCTGAAAAGTTCCTGTCACTTAGTGACGTCATAGTCATTGTAATATTATAGTGTAGTGCATTACTCATAGATTTGTAGTGATGCTGGTATAAACAAACCTACTGCAGTACCAGTCATATAAAAGTATAATACAATAATTATGTATGATATATAGTCATTGATAATGATAATAAACAGCTGTGTTATTGGTTTGTGAATTTACTGTACTGTATTTTTTCATTAGAGTATACTCCTTTTACTTAAAGAAAGGTTACTGTAAACAGTATGATTGCATTCTCATCCATTTCCTGTTTACCACATTTTGTTTGTATCAAGAGCCCATGTTGACTGATTCATAATCTAGGATTGTGTTAGTATACTCCATGATGTTGCCACAGTGATGAAATCACGTAATGATGTGTTTCTCAGAACATATCCCTGTTGTTAAGTGATGCATTCCTGTCCTCATCTCCCACGTTTCTAGCCACTCCTTGATATCTTTTATTAGATATTCCTCTTTAGATGAGATATTTCTTGAATATTGGAGCTTCCTAAGGTTCTATCTTGGCATGCTTGTTTTTCTCCTTTAAACTCTTTCCCATTTATTCTATGGTGAGGCACAACCTAAATATTGATGGATCTTATATCTGTATCTCCAGAGCCATCTTTTCCCTGAGTGGAGTAGATATTGCCAGCCACCTTCCAAGCATCTCCAGTTTGTATGCTGAGCATTCACAAAATTGAATTCTTTATTTGCCTTATTTTCCCCAGGGTTCTCCTCTTCATCAGTTTTAGTCGTTAAGCCTCATAGTGGACTCTTCTGTCTCCTTCATTTCACATGTGCAACCAGGCAACAGGTTCTATTGATTCTAGCCCCAAGTGGTTCCTTAATCTTGTCCCTATTTTGAATCTCACTATCATTACTTTAGTGTGTGCAGATATGTACTCATAGATTTTCTATTATCTTATCATCCATTAATGATTTTTACTTGGTACAAGTTATTACCTGAATATGGTATAGTCAGCTCACGCTAACATTCTCTGCAGCTTGAGATATTTCAGTCATTTCATGACTTTTATTTCCCCAACATCCCAAGCCTGAGGTGGGATGTTTTTTTCTTGAGCTAGTTTTCTGCCTTGTATTTGCTAGAAAAGAATTCCGTTTACACTTCATCTTCACAATGTTCTTCTGCAGGAGTCAGACACTTTGAGGATAAAACCTTTTTCAGAGTTTTAAAAAATAGATGAGTATTTTGTTTCTTCACTCAGCGGTTACCAGGATACAACTAGAATGAAAAGTGATAAAGAATTTTTAAGAAAGACCTAGTATACTTTTCTTTGAGCTAGTTTTCTGATCTATAAAATGTCTCTGGGGAGGGTGTTAATTACATTGTATATTATTACTCAGTTGAAAATTTGCAACAACCTTCAAACTTGTCTGTTTCCACTCTAATTTATTCTCTATATAATCTTCCAAAAAATGGATGAAAAACAGATCTGTTGGCCATTGGGACATTGGATTAATG
Source organism: Pedetes capensis (assembly GCA_007922755.1). Classification (NCBI taxonomy): domain Eukaryota; kingdom Metazoa; phylum Chordata; class Mammalia; order Rodentia; family Pedetidae; genus Pedetes; species Pedetes capensis. The sequence goes on along the minus strand of VMDO01006932.1, from coordinate 87,320 downwards.
AAAAATCTTTGAGTGATTTGCAGAATGTTTGACAAGTCAGCTGAAAATGACCTCCCTAGTCTCTTTCCCTTTCCTCACCATGGTCCCTAAATTCAAGTCACAGTAACATGCAGTCTCTATGCACAACCTTTTCTCTCTAGTGACATCTGCTGCTTCTTTGCCTGAAAATCCATATGTTCTTTGAATACATAATCCTGACATGACTTTTGAACACTCCTACGTCATGTCTTTAACCACTTACCAACGGTGTTACCTAGAACAACTCTGCCCTTCATAATTAACAGCCAGGATTCTAATGCATAATTTTACTATGGCTCATTGCCTCTACACTTTTATTATAGTTGTCTACCCGACTTTTGGCTGGGATTTAGTTTAGTTGGTAGAGCGCTGCATTGTAGTCTCCAAGGTTCTAAGTTCAATTCCCAGAACCACAAAAATGGGAGAAGGGCCTGGCAATCCACTCCCAAGGCAATCCCGAAACAGTCAGCCATTGAAAACCCTATGAGGGTCGCTATAAGTAGGATACGGACTCGAGGGCACCTAACAACAACAACAACCACCCAACTTTTATTTCCAAAACAGGATTTATATTCTATGACTTGACCCTGTGCTAATTTTTAGATACTGCTTTACTTCTGACTCTGTGCCTAGGCATGTTAGGTTAGGTAATGACCCCACAAGAAGAATCCTTCACATCAGACTCCATCAGCTTTCTGGACACTCATGTAAATACAAAGGCCCTTCAAATGTGGGACTATACAGTCCTTTAAATATCAAAATGAATAGGTCACTGCCTCCTTGGGGATTCCCTGGTAATCCTCTACTAATACCTTTATTGCAATACCTCTGCTTTGTAATTACAGCCACTATAATACTTCAGAGTGCAATATCAGAGGTGAAGAATGAAACTTGGCATTTCTATGACTCCATATCTATTGGACACAGTCAGTGTTCTCCTAGAGCCTTTTGTATTCATTTTACCACCTCTGTGACCTCTTCTTCTGACTTGAGTGTGCCTCTACTTCCCTCTGCTTGTGCCCACAGACTACTGAGGCTCCTTTGCCTAGAAACCCAGAGAGCTAGAGGTACCTGGGAATGACATTCATCCAAAATGTCTCTTAGCCAATGACTGAATGATGAGGGAGCCCCTCACACCAAGAGAAGGGATCATTCTGAGGTCTATGCTGAAGTTATTCTCTGTGGAACTTTGCCTGAAACCTTCCTTGGCTTCTTCCTTCCCCATGTCCTCCTTCCCCTTCTCCATTCCTGATTTCTCTCAGGAGTACTTTCTTAATAATCCATGTACATAGGACTCTTTGACTCAGGGTCTACGTCAGGAGAATCTTGACCTAAAATACCACTTAATCTCTCTTTCAAGTTCATTTTGTTTGATTACAGAAAAGTTAATCTAAGTAAACTCTGAGTAAATGTAGTCACTTCAGATTTTATCTCAGCCAATCCAGAACTTCCATCTTTAAATTTCTCCTCCCTTCTCCACAAGTTCTGGTAAGGTAGTCACAGTGGTGGTGATGTTTTCACAGTGTCATGAGGAATTATTTGTTTCTATATTTGTTCTCATTGCTATGGTTAAGGCTTTATAGTGCCTAGTCTCTTTTCTCCTTTTCTTTTTCCTTTGCTATGTCTTTCTTTTTTTTTCTCCTTCCATGTACCTCCCCAGTTCTCTATTCCTAGCACTTAGAAAGGAGACAGGGGAAGAATTGATGCTTTTGAATTATGGTGCTGGAAACAATTATTGAGTATACTATGGACTGCCAAAAGAACCAACAGATCTGTCCTAGAAGAAGTGCAACCAGAATGCTCCTTGGAAACAAGGATGCCTAGACTGCATATTACATATTTTGGACATGTAGTCAGGAGGGACCAATCCCTAGAAAAGGACATCATGTTTGGGAGAGTAGCAGGTCAGTGAAAAACAGGAAAATCCTCCACTAGATGGATTGACACAGTGCCTGCAACAATGGACTTAAACATAAATAAGATATTGTGCCTGGCACAGAATCAAGGAGTGTTGTGTTCTGCTGTACATAGGGTAACTATGAGTTGGACCTGACTCAATGGCACTTAACAGCAACAACAAGCACTTAGAATAGGAATACCAACTATCAAGTGAAAGGAAGCAACAATAAATGTTGAATGAGCTAGGCACTATTATGCTGGTAGTACAAGCTCAGAAATATTAAGTAATTGAGACAAATGAAAATAATTGGTTAGTAGCAGAACTTAAATGTAGGCATTCTGACTCTACATGAATTTTCCACACCATCCATCCTCGCTTTCCATCATACCACTGTCCACATGCTGTGGCTGTAGTTTTGCTTGGTGTTCAGGGACTTCTCTGCTTGTAGTGATTTCAGCCACCAGGAAAGCAAGTCACAGACATCTTACAGTTCCTTAAGGGAATGGAAGCATCATTTCAAAGCCTTTGTCACTATTGGAAATGAAAACCAGAATCTTCCTGACTGTTCTTCCTCTTTAAATATGAGCATTAATTAATACCTTTCTTTCCCCCTTAGAGTCACTGCCCACACCTTGAAGCTTTGGAAACTTTCCTGTCACATGATCAAACATCAGGTTTTTTGTTTGTTTGTTTGTTTGTTTTTTCAGTACTAGGGGATTGAACCTAGGGCCTTGCATATACTCTGTGGGTACTCCCGACTAAGCTGCACCCTCAGGCCACTTTTTACTTTTTACTTTGAGTCAACATCTAGCTAAGTTGTTCGGACTGCCTCTGGCCTCCAACTTGAGATTCTCCTGTCTCTGACTCCTGAATTGCTGGGAGTACAGGCATGCACTACCGTGCCCAGCCAACCATCAGTTTTGATACATTTTTTACCTGTTTGATAAGCAGTCTCTCAGAGTGGGGAGAGATTTTCCAGACATATTGGATGGGAAATATTTGGTCTTTAGGGAAGGTATATGGTGCCTGCAGCCATAGCCCTGTGGAATCCAATCCCATCATATCTCGGAAGCTAAGCAGGGTCGGGCCTGGTTAGTACCTGGATGGGAGACTGCCTGGGAACACCAGGTGCTGTAGGCTTGGGAGAAGGACCTGGCAACCCCATCCCAAAAATCAATCTGCCATTGAAAACCCTATGAACAGCAGAGAAGCACTGACAATAGTATTTCCCCTGTTGTACAGAGGGTCGCTATGAGTTGGATACTGACTTGACAGCACCTAACAACAACAACAACAAGGAAAGGTATGCATTTGTAGCTTGAATCAGAAAGAAGATCAATTGATAATGGGAATATTCCATTATGGCAATGGAATAAATGTACTCTAGGGAGGTTTGATAAAAGGACAAAAGGACAGTGCTCTTAAGTTGTTGATATTACAACAAACAAAAAAGCATCAGCACGATAGTCTTTTTTACTTCCATCCATTCTCACTCTTAGGCATTCAAGGCCTTACAGCCTTAGAGCAGGTGGTGTCCTGCAGGATTTGAAAGGTATCTCTGATATTTTCAGTGGAGCAGAGGTGGCATGACCTGTATTTTCTTTGTAAGTGTGCAGGCCTCTGGGTGCCCCTGTTGTAGCTTCATATTTATACTGAGCTGTGTGAGTGCAGGAGCTACTTGGATTGGAGCTGCTCAGTATGCTGCCTAGCAGGAGGCAACAACAGTGTAGTTGGAAGGATGTGATTTAGTTAATATGCTACACTCTTCCTCTCAGGCACTTTAGGCTGTATCTTTTGTTATTCTGCTTATTTCTCCTGACAAGGGCATGATTTGTCAGTTTGTTAGGGAACAACATTACCATTTAGTGGAAGAACACTTGCCGTTTTAAAACTTTTAACTTGAATTAATGTCATGTAGAGTATCTTTGTTTTAACCTATTGACTCTTAGCACTTAAACACCTTCAGCAAGATCCATCTGTGTGTACAGAACATGAAATCATTTGCAATTTGATAATGTGTCTTATTGTAGCATTTTTGAATGCCATTATGAGTTAAATACAGTAGTCTTATCTTATATTCCATTTTGAGAGCTTAAAGTTGACATTTACTTTTTGCAAATACATTCCATGCAAAAATTGGCATAGTATTTTCTCCACTTTGCACATCTATAGTATTTTAATCTTTTAATTTAAAACTCTGAATAGTAACTTGGAGACTTTGCTTTCTTCCTAAAGATACATTGGATATGAAGAGATGCCTATAATAGGAGATACACTAAAAGGTAAATATTATTTAGTACCTTCAGGATGGGCTCAAATAAAATTCTGAGCACACTCAAATGTGATCATAGTTAAAGCTTTCTGTGGTGTACATTCTCCCCCTCTAGTGTCCACTGTGCTCTGGATGGCCTTTTACCTTGCCAGTCTTTTCTGTATCTTCTTCTGTGGTTCCTAGAGCATGTTTTTTTTTTTTCTCTCTCTCACTCTCTTTTTTTTTTTTTTTTTTTTTTTTTTTTTTTTTTTTTTTTTTTTTTTTTTTTTTTTTTTTTTTTTCATTACTGGGGGTTGAACCCAGGGCCTCATGCCTGCATGCTTTGCAAGTGCTGGACCACTGAGCTGTGCCCCCAGCCCTTTTTATTTTTTTAACTTTTTGAGACAGGGTCTTGCTAAGTTATGCAGAATGCCTCTGGTCTCGAACTTGCAATCTTTCCGCTTCTGCCTCCCAAGCTGCTGGGATTACAGGCATATGCCACCATACCTGGCAGGAGTATGTTTTTTTCTGTGTTACCAAAAGCCATAATGGCTCCCTCCTCTGAAAGTACCAACAATTTCTTCCTGCTGGAGTCCAGTCCAGGAGGAGCTCAGAGTGTGTGTAGCCCCAGATCTTCCAATTCTAGCTCACCCTTCTTATATGCATGAGAACTTCAAACTAGTTGTATATGTGTTGAGGAGGGGTGAGGATGTCAACAAAATATGAATTTTACTTTTATAAAATATAGTTTAAATTCATAATGAAGAAAAACTTACTATATTATTAGCACCTCTGACCTGTTGTCTTTTTATTTTTAATTTATAAATGTTTTTATTTTTTAAATTGACTCATGATGTAAATTTATGAGTACAGTTTGATTACAATGGATGTCTTCATTGTCCTGAAGACTGGTGGATTCTTCTGTCCTGGTGGCTCTGTAGTAAAGTTTGACTTTTATAGGGTCTTCTCTTTGTTGCTTGAGGTATAACTACGGAAGCCAGATTCTGAGTTCCAGATTCAGAACCCAGTCTTGATTCATTCATCTAGTAAATTTAGTTCAGTGCCTCCTATGCAATAGGAATTGTCTGAGATACTGAAGAGGCAATGACAAGTAGGGCAGATAAAGCTCAAACACTCATGCAGCTCAAGTCTGATGGGGTGGTGAATCAAACGAAAAGCTTTGTAAGTAGAGAAAGAAAATATCAGGCCCAGTGTTAAGTGCAATGTTAAAATGGAGTGTATGATAAAGCGAGACTGAAATTGCGTTAATCAGAGAAAGCTTCTTCAAGGAAATGTTATTTACACTACTAGCTGAGTAACAAATTATATTATTCATACTATGAGCAGAGCAATGCTCTTTTAGAATGTTCATGTTGGCTGCTGTATGGAAAGTCGAACAATGCTAAAAATTTATAAGAAGATAAAGGAAGAGGGCTGACTAATTAGCAGATACTTCCCTTCAGAGGATTCCCTTTTCCTGTCTTCATATTGGGACTTCCTAGCATCTTTTGACTTTTTATATGCTGTTGTGATTGCTGAAGCTTTACTTGAAATCCTGCCCCTGCTTTGGATGCAGCATCAACAGATTAAACAGATGCCAAAAATTCAAATTCTTTATATTAACTAAGGGATTCATAAAGACAAAACATTTTATTTTATTTTACTTTATTTTATTTTGCAGTACTTAGGAGTTGAACCCGGGTTCTTGCACATACTTTGTTTTGTAGGCACTCTGTCACTGAATGGTAGCCTGAGTCCCTTTTTTATTTTTTAAATTAAGACAGAATCTCACTAAGTTACACAGGCTGCCTCTGGCCTTGAACCTGTAATCCTCCTGCCTTGGCCGCTTGAGTCCCTGGGATTACAGGAATGCACCACCATGCCCAGCAAAACAAAACATTTTATGGTAGATGTAGTACTGGACATGGCTGGTACTATGTTTAATAGAAACAAATAATTGGAATTGATAGAGGGTTTTGACACTGCTTAGTCCTGGAAGTAAATGAACAATAAGTTTTAACTGCAGCAACTTGGATCTTAAACATTGTTGATTAAGCATCCCCCCATTAATGATTCTGATTCTAATCACTCACAAGGTTACTGATGAAGCTCATAAAATCATATGTGATGCTTTGATTTCCCACTTTAATTTTAATTCTTTTTCTTAAGGCCTTTCTTTGTATGACTGTGCTAGACTGAGATACTGCTAAAAACATGATAATCAGGGTCCCAGGCCTCATGGAATTTGCAATCTGGAAGGTAAAAGGGTAATTAGGTACTTTGTTAACTATGAATATGGTGCATACTTATTCTGCCCAATATTGTTTTTCTGAATCTCCACCTCATTTGAAAAAGTACTGATGCCGAGGCCCTAAAGTCAACTAAAGTCTCTGTGTAAGGCCATAGTTATGTTGTTGTTGTTGTCAGGTGTCGTTGAGTCATCTCTTACTCATAGAGACCCTTATGGGTTTTCAATGGCTGTTTCGGGATTGCCTCAGGAGTGGATTGCCATGTCCTTCTCCCATTTTTGTGGTGCTGGGAATCGACCTTGGGACCTCAGAGACTGTAGAGCAGTGCCCTACCAACTGAGCTAAATCCCAGCCCCACGGCCACAGTTATAGTATTTCTAAAAAAGTCTTCAGATAATACTATTGTGTATGCAAATTTGAAAATCATTTTCCTATATCCAGGGTTCTCACCCTCAGCCTGACTGACATTTTAAGTAGGATAGTTCTTTATTGTAGGGACCCAACCCATGCATTGTATGATGTATAGCAGCATTTCATGTCCCTGCCCTCCAGATATCAACAGCACTCCTTGAAAATTGTAACAAAGATTTCTCTTCAGATGGCTAGATTATCTATCCTCTGGGGGCAAAGTCCCTCCTTCCCCCTTGTTGAGAGCCACTGCTCATAGGTAGTAGACTCTGGCTATGTATCCGACAAACTCTCTTACCACTCTCTGCCTTACTGATTTTGCTTCAGCTATGAGAGATCCTAAGTGTTTCTCAAATTCAGTGGTACTTACTGACCCTTTGATTACCTCTGATCACTATATTGTTGTTGTTGTTGTTAGGTGCCATCAAGTCGGTATCCGACTCATAGCGACCCTCATAGGGTTTTCAATGACTGACTATTTCAGGATTGCCTTGGGAGTGGATTGCCAGGCCCTTCTCCCATTTTTGCAGTGCTGGGAATTGAACTCGGGTCCTCAGAGACTGCAGCCCAGCGCTCTACCAACTAAATCCCAGCCCTCTGATCACTATAACTTCCTCTAAATAACCACTTGGCTAACTCCCAAAGTCTGCTCAAATACCGCCTCAGAAAACCTCCCATTACTATCCTTTCTTTAATAACTCTTCTACTGCCTCTTCATATTTCTTTACCCTGTTTTATTTTCCTTTGTAGAATTTACCATTACTTGACATTCTACTAAATATATTTTTAATCTCCCCTCCTCATAAAATGAAAAACACAAAAGCTATTTAGTATCTGATAAAGAATGAGTACACCATATTTATTAAATTAATGAATGGATGTGTTTTATGAAACAGGAGATACAAAGTATTATGGAGAATTGATGTCCTTGGAAACTAAATTAAAATTCTTTGTTTCATCATTTTCCTCAATGTTTAATTCTCTTGAACTGGATTCAAAGGCTTCTTTTAACTAAATATTACATATGTGTGTGTGTATTCACATGCACACACAAGTGTTTAACCACTGACAAACTAATATATTAAAATTTTACCCACTAAATAGGAAAACCTTGGTACTGTGTAAGTTTGTTTACCCAATACAAAATGTTCATTTGTCTCCAAAATGCTACTGATGCAATCGAGTTAGCTATATGTTCAAAGCCTTGGTTTTGGTCAAAATAGTCTGACTATATACATGTAATGTCAATCTGCAATAAAAGTTAACTAATATTGGTGGAGCCTGCAGCCGTAGCCCTGTGGCATCTGATCCCGTCAGATCTAGGAAGCTACGCAGGGTTGGGCCTGGTTAATACTTGGATGTGAGACCTCCTGGGAGCACCAGGTGCTGCAGGCTTGGGAGATGGACCCAGCAACCCACTCCCAAAAATGAGTCCACCATTGAAAACCCTATGAACAGCAGAGAAGCACTGACAATAGTGTTTCACCTCTTGTACACAGGGTCGCTATGAGTCGGATACCGACGTGAGGGGACTTAAGAACAACAACAATATTGGTGGTCTATATTTTAAAAGTGTAGAAAAGAGTTTCCATAGGATAAAGGAAGAGTTTGCTTTGAAAACAAACTGGAAAGAGCCCTTTAAATTTCTTCTGGTGGAAGTTGAAGTTAAAACAATTTTCCATTCATTTTAGCAAGCATATTTACACTAATCTCCATGACATCTTTCTTTGAGTAGTTCAAAGCATTTTAAAATAAGATTTCAATAAATAACCATAGATTTGGGAAGGATCTTAGCAGGGTAAGTCCAACTTCCTCTCTTCCAAGAAGGACTACATTTTAACTATTAGGCATACATAATTTATTTATTCTGGACCTATTCTAATGAACATTATTAATGTTCACTAATACATATTTCTTCTTTTCTGTAGTAAGTTTATAATATTAAATTGCTAATGAAAAATTACTATGGTCCCTAGGAATTTTTTAAGGATAAGATTTACTATCCTTGTTAATCAAATAGATAAAGAACTCTTTCCATTACTACTACAACTTCTCCCTCTTGGCTCTGATCCCATGTGCAAAAAGTTCACCTTTTTTTTATCTTCTACATCAAACTGTTGAAGAAATATTCAACTTGCTTCTTCTTACTATGTTTTCTTTTCCTCTTTTTATATTTTCATTTTGCATTTTCCTGTTTCCTCTTCTCCCTTTTGTTGTCATTCTTCTTCCTTCTTTCTTTTCTTCTTTTTCTCTATCTTTATTCCTTTTTTCCATATGTACACAAACACTTATTTGATACTACTCTAGATACCAGATATATGAAATGCAAGAATCTATCCTTTGAGGAATTTATTTCTTAAGTTTCTGGTAGGTGGAGTTTATTTATAAAGTTAAGAAACCAAGTCAAAAAAAAGGAGAAGCCATTTATTTAAACTTATTCATCCCACTCAATAGAGGGAACAGTTTATTTGTTCATTTACCCTTTGAGTTATTGACTGAATATTGAATGAGTAGTTACCAGAAGCCAGAAATTAATTTATATGACAATGATATAGAAGTGAACCAAACAGACAAATCCCCTGATCCTGTAGAGTTTAAAAGCTAGTGACATTTCACAGAACATGCTGGTTGTAAGTTTCTGGCCAGTGACAGATGGCATCTTAAGCAATAATTGATATATTTATTTCCTGCATGAATTGTGCCAATGAAATTCTTTCTCTTATTCGCCTATGGCTTGCATAGGTAAACTTGGATCCTCTTGAGGAGAGGTAAAGGCAAAAAATATTAGACTCAGGCAAAAATGTAGTCTAAGGAAAAGAAATATTTAAATGTGTATGTGTAGAGCTAGTTTCCTACCCTAGAAGACTAGAGAAAAGATGTCAGAAATTGAAGAGGGAGGAGAAACATGATTGAAGAGCAGAATATTTATCCAGCCAAAGCGAGTAACATTAAAAAAGAATTTTTAAAAATATTTGCCATTATTAGGAGTTATTTGAGGAAGTTAGACAAGTGCTAATTTGACTTTTTATTTCTGAAAGTCATCATAATTTTCACTAACTATACAGTTTAAAATGCCATCTTCCCCCTTCAGACTGCCCATCTATTACCTCAACCCTCTTCTCATGGACATAATCTTTTGTTCTGGGACATTTGTTATCCACATGCATCCATAAACTAGAGGTTAGGGGACTTGGAGACCTTTCAGGTTAGAGGTGGCATTAAGGAAAAATCTTAACAATAGTTAGACTTGGAATAGTTTGAAATCACCTAGTGAACAGGAATAGCTGAGACCCATGTGACTTTCATTACTCACTTAGGAACACCTGCTTTTGTTTTGGGTCTTCATTATAATCAGAACTCAAGCAAGTATGACTGAAGTTTTGCTAAGAAATCGTGGTAGAACAACTGAATAGATATGACCAGCTATAGAGAAATAATGGTATTTCATTCACTCTTTATAGTGAATCTGCAGTGCTCACCAGTAGAGCTGTCTTCAGCTATTACGATTGTCACCTTGCCTACCTTATATAAGCCCATTACACTTTCTTAGAACAAATCACCTCTGTTATAAGAACCATTTCTGTAGTTTGATCTTTTCCATCTCCTGTCAGTGCTATTGTTATTGTTATTAGATGCTGTCGAGTTGGCTCCAGCTCATAGCGACTTTAAGTACAACAGAATGAAACATTTCTGACACTGTGCATTTGTCAGTGCTTCTCTGCTATTCATAGGGTTTTCAATGGCTGATTGTTTCAGTATTGTTTCAGAGCAAGCTGCCAGGTCCTTCTCATATTTTTGCAGTGCTGAAAATTGAACCTAGGATGCTATGAATAGCAGAGAAGCATTGACAATAGTGTTTCCTCTGTTGTACGTAGGGTTGCTATGAGTCAGATAAGGACTCGATGCCACCTAACAAACAAACATATATATTTGTTTGTATATATACATATATACATATATATGTGTATATATATGTGTATATATATGTATATATGTATATATATGTGTGTGTATGTATATGTGTATATACGTATATACATACATATATGTGTGTATATATACATATATACATATATATATGCATAAATAATGGCTTATACTTGGAAATAAAGCAATTTAGATTTAGATTCAGTTAGTTAAATACACATAAATACTGATTTAGTTTTCCATTGGCTAGAATCATTCTAAACTTTAGAAAAAATTTGCAATTTTGTGGCTTTTAAATTTTCAAATTCGTTATTTGATTAAGAAACATAAAACTGCAGCCGGGCACAGTGGCGCATGCCTATAATCCCAGCGGCTTGGGAGGCAGAGGCAGGAGGATCACAAGTTCGAGACCAGATGGAATCTGCGTAATTTGGTGAGACCCTGTCTTAAAAAGTAAAAAAATGGGCTGGGGGCACAGCTCAGTGGTCCAGCACTTGCAAAGCATGCAAGCATGAGGCCCTGGGTTTAACCCCCAGTAGTGAAAAAAAAAAAAGAAATTTAAAACTATTTCAGAACATAGTTTGTTAAACATACACATGTAAGGGTAAAACTAACAGCTATGATAGGGGAGCAATGAGGCTTTAAATTACGAAGGAAAGATAATCTTGATTTCTATTTGTTAAATGTGCTTAAGAAGGCCAATAAGGCCAATAAAATATTAGGTACCAAGAATAGAATGTGGTCTATTAAAGTGACCCTAGGGTGAGATATAGTAGGACCCAGAGCAAGAATGTTCCCTGTGGCTGATGTGCCAACATCTTTTCTCTTAGAATTTGGGGTGGAAATTTGAATAGAACACCCTTGGGACAATTGTGGCCCTTCAGTCTTAAGTTATACTTTGCTTTAGAGACCAGTGTTTCTCAAACTATTCTTATCAGAAGAAAACTGCCCCCTATCCTTATCAAAGAAAACTGTTAAATTTCAAAGCCAAGATGAGAGAGAGGAGCAGAGGGAAGGTGAAGATAAAATAGTTTACTGAATATCAGGGTTCTAAGAGTCAAGTGAAATAAAATGTGAGTTAGAGAAATGAGAGGAAAGATTAAAAATAGTCTATTAATTGCATCTCCCGCTGCAGGATTATCAGTCCTCCTGTATTTCTTCTTTCTTATAGGCTACATGTGCTAATTAATTTTCTAATCTGCATTTCTATATCTCCCATGGTTATGTGCTCCAAATGACCAGTTGTCTGTATTTTGCAAAAGAGTTTTAGATGGATGAAAGGTAAAACAAAACAAAACAAAATAAAAAACTAGAAGTGCTATTTTTCTAGTATCTTAATTAGATCTAAATATAAATCCAGGAATATCTTTGTATCTAGGAATAATTGTCAGCTTCCTGTAATGGTTTTCAACATTTGGTACACATCAGAACCATCTTTGAATCTGAAAAATCATAGAGACACCTAAGATCTACCCCACAATGTATCATATCAAAATCTCAGTAGGTAGAGAGAGTCCATGTGGCTTTTTTTTTTTTTTTTTTGGTACTGGGGGTTGAACCCAGGGCCTTGCGCTTGCATACTCTGCAAGTGCTGGACCACTGAGCTGCACCCTCAGTCCATTTTTTTTTTTAGTTTTTGAGACAGGGTCTCACTAAGTTATACAGACTGCCTCTGGTCTCGAACTCACGATCCTCCTGCCTCTGCCTCCCAAGTCGCTGGGATTATAGGCGTGCACCACCGCGCCTGGCTCCCATGTGGATTTTGAAAAGATGGTAAGGCATGGCATAATGAGCAGCATAGTTGAGGAACACTGGTCTGCTAAGTAAAGCATAACTTAAGTCTGGAAGGCCACAGTTGTCCCAAGGGCACCCTATGCAAAATTTCCACCCCTAATTCTAAGAGAGTTAGATATTGTCACATTGGTTACAGCACATTCACTTTATTGTGATTGGGCTAGAGAAAGGAACTTGAGGTACTTAGGGTTTTGGAGAGCCCATTGGGTAAAAGGTCAAAGTTAAAGAATAGCATTTGCTGCTATTACTTTTGGGGGAGAGATACAGTCCCTGTGGCCCTGAGTCACATGAGTCACATGGCAGATTCATTGAGAGACAAAAAGGAGAATTTGTTGCCTTTGAAGCCATGCTCCAAAATTGATGCCTGTTAGACAATATTTTAAAAGTAGAATGGTGACTTTATACTAAGACTGAGATGTGAAAATCTAAATGGAAGCTGTATAAAAGGAGGTTGTCATTAATGTAGAGCGGTGCCTTTTTGATATGCCTTTTTTCCACCAGTCAGTGGTGAAGTCAGATATTGCTCCAACGTAGGGTAGAACCTGGCTAACCTCTCAACTAACCCCTTATTCCCACTATTGTCACAAACAAAGAATTCCCAAGAGAGTCAAATGCTGTAAGTTCCTTTGGAAGAGTGGGGTAGTGGCCAGAAATGTGAGCATGGACTTCTGTTGCGCCAAGATTGTGCATCAGTTGGCACTAGGTAATCAGGAGCACTCTGGCTCAGGGGGCAGGGTGGTGGCTACTGGCAAAATAAAGTAGAAGGGAAATTATCTAGTATGTTCTGCTTACTTTATATTTGTGAAGGACTTTAAGTGCATTATCCTATTTAATATTTGCAATTACCCTACAATGCAGATATTATTAACCTGTTGTTAGGTGCTGATGAGTCAATGTCCCACTCATAATGATCCTATGTTCAACAGGTGAAACACTATTGTCAGTGCTTCTCTGCTATTCATAGCGTTTTCAATGGAGGATTGATTTTTGGGAGTGGGTTGCCATGTCCTTTTCCCAAGCCTACAGTATCTGGTGTTCCCATGGGGTCTTCCATCCAAGTACTAACCAGGCTCGACCCTGCTTAGCTTTTGAGATCTGACAGGATCAGACGCCACAGTGCTACCACTGCAGGCATTATTAACCTATCCTACAAAAAAGAAAATTGAAGTTAAGAGATTAAATGCATTGTTAATGTTTTTCAGCTAATAAATCATGAAATCAGGGTTTGAACTCTGTTCTACAAGACTCAAAAACCATGCCTTTACTGTTGTAACACATTGTCTAGAAAGGGAAAAGTGGTGATCTGAACATTAGCACTTTGTTTCACTGTGTTGACCAACACTATATACTTTTATTGGGCCGAGTATCAGGAGCGATAATGGAATGGAATATAGAATAGCTCCTCTTTCAGAAATCCAAAGGGGACTGGAGTAGAAAGCATGTAAATTTTCATAAAAACCCACAGTGCTTTTGGGGAGAGAAAACATCACAAGTCCCCAAACCAGCTTTTAGCACCATACTCAAAGTGTATATACAAGTGTTACTTATTAAACTGGCAGAACAAGCAGCACAAAGTCTAAAGTGTATGGGTAAGCCCTGGAGGAGTGACCCAGGTAGAGTTTTAGGACAACTTTGAATGTGTGTGTTTAGGGAGGAGAGTAGGAGATTCATCTGATTGTTAAAAAAAATATGGCTTACAATTTACCTGCAAGATTGGTAAGTAAGACATGGCTACAAATGTGTCATCACCTGCAATGACCTGTGCATTTCCCTCTTCCCTCTAACATATTATAGTTTTCTCTTTCTCTCTAGTCTACAATTGGTGACATTTTAAAACCTTTTGTCCCCAAATTCAATATGTTGTAGCCAGTGTCACCATAGTCCCTTAGAGATACCCTCACACTTTGGTTTGCCCCTGGGTTAGTCAGCTTTCCATTGATGTGACAAAAATACCTGATATAATCAATTTATAAGGAAGAAATATTTATTTTGGCTCACAGTTTCAGAGATTTCAATCCATGGTCACTTGTCCCTGTCACTTTGGGCCTGTGGTAGCTCAGTGAATCATGGCTAGAGTGCCTCCTGGAGGAGGTCTATCACATCATGGTGGCCAAGAAGGAAAAGGGAGAGAGAGAGAGAGAGAGAGAGAGAGAGAGAGAGAGAGAGAGAGAGAGGAACAAGAAGAAGAAGAAGGAGGAGGGGGGAGAGGAGGGGAAGGAAGGGGCTGGAGTCCCAAATGCCCTCTTAAAGGGCATTTCCCCAGTGACTGGACTTGTACGAGTCCACATTGCCTAAAGGTCCCATCATCTCCCAGGATCACCACAGGCAGGCAACAAGCCTTAACACACAAGTGTTTAGGGGACAATCTAGCTCCAAATCCATGTATCTCTCTCAAACTTTTAATTATTCCTTCCATGGCTAGGACTGGCCATGATTGGCAGTGCCATTAGAGTGGAGTGCTCCATGCCTGGATAACACATAGTAGTCTCCTATTCTTTTCTATGACCATCTCATATAGTCAACTAGATTCTCTGAGGAACTCTGGGACCTGTGCCCATGAGATCATCTCAGACTTGTGGACTAGGACTTAGAGCCAGGATAGTGGCATGGAGAGAAGATAACTTCATTGGCCAGCATGTTATTTTTTTTTTTTTTTTGCAGGATCACATGAGATTTTCTGTGATTCTTATATATGATGCAAGTTAAATTCAAGCTCTTGCTATGAACAGATTTGAGGTACAGCTCCAATCCTTGGTTTTGTGTTGAATATATGGGCCCATGCATCACATTTTGACTATATTCCAATTTTGATGCCATCTTTGGTCCATAGCACTGGAAAGTTGTGGTGGTGGCAGTGGATATATTTAATCCTGTGCATACTTTACTATTGACAACTACAGCACCATTCACAAATGACCTTACTTGTCTTTCTTGAGGGTTTTTGTAATCCTTGTTCTACAACACTTATTGGATCTTCTAATCAATGTCTTTTGCTTCCAGTAGATGTGACAATTCCATGATCTTCCTAGATGATTGTCAGGGTTCGGCTCAGGCCTGGCAGAGGTCAGAGCCTTGCCCTGATACCAAGTGGGTATCGGGGACCCACTGGACCAGGTTGGTGTAGTAGCCAGAGGCACCAAAGAAAGACTTCAGGAGATCTTCTGTGGGAAATAGGAGAGGGAAAGTTTACTGGGTTACTCTCCAAATGAGGTGCAACCAGCAAGCAGCCCCTGTCAAGTGCTCAAGTGCTAGCTCTAAGCCTGCAGCATAGAATGCTGCAGGCTCACTGGTGGTACAGCTCAACCTTAAAGGAACAGCTACAAGCAGTTTCTGTTGCACTGGGTTGGAGGTCTGGTGGTCTTGACTCTCACAGCTTGCCTTCTCTGCCTCCCTCCTTCCCAAGGATGGGAGGAGTTGGGGGGCTCTTCGTGGCTTGCTTGTAGCCTTTGGCACTTTGGGGCTCCTGGTCTTGACTCATTGGCTTGCTAGGTGGTCTTCCACAGGATTGGGGAGCCCTGTGTCAAGGTGATGGCGTCCAGTAGCAGGTGAAAACAAGAGGGTCCAGGTGGGGTCCAGGAGCTTCCTTATATAGGCTCCTGGGAGGGGGTGTGTACTGGGGTTAGCCAATCAGGGCACATTCCTGACAGGAACAGTAGGTAAACTGTCACACCTGCCAGGTAGAGGCAGTTATTTAACTGAGGTGCTAGGGGTAGCTTATCAAAATTGAGGTGGTTGAGACTGGTCAGGCTGGTCAGGGGCCATCTTTGCTCATTCGATAGGCGGGGGGATAAAGGAGTGAATAGAATGTAGCCTGAGTATTAGCCCCTCATGTTGGTTAGAGGGACCCTATTTATGGGGTGCTTTAAAAATCCCCAACAGATGACCTTTTTTGACAGGGGGGAAACTGGAGGTTGAATGCAGGGCCACGTGCATGCTAGGCAAGCACTCTACCACAGTGCTTTCCTCCCAGCCCCTCTTCTCCAGGCTGCATCTGGCCTGAACTCACAATCCTTCTGCCTCAACTTTCCAAGTAGCTGGGATTACAAATGTGCACCATGACCCCTGGTTCCTAGATGATATTATATTGTGCCTGATCAAGGATGGCCACTGTTTTGATGAAATACACCACTCTTCTCATCTTAACCGTGGGCTCTTCAAATATTCTCCTCGCTACCGGTAATATGAAAGTCAGAGGTGGTAACATCAGATGAGATTACACTTTAGGAGTGTAGTGAAATGGCTTAAGTTCAAGAGAAGACATGATTGGAAGAAGTGTTTCCTCCATTTAAGCTATATAAAATTATAAATGGTAAATTTAATTATCAGAGAATGAATTATAATTCATATTTTCCTTAGTACTCTGACTTAACACCTGCATTTGTGGTTATCATAAATGAAACAATGACAAAATTTGAGAGACTCACTGGAAGCCAATATTCACAGGTGGTACAATGAATGATTACATTATTACATGACTAATGATGTAACCAACATTAAAGAAATGGCATTAGGGAGCTGCAGAGGCAAGAAAATCTATCATGTTTCAATATAAAAGGTACCAAAGAGCCACAGCATTTTGAGTAATAACAGCATTGGTACATTTTTTCCTACTTAGAAGATATGAAATTAGCTAAGAATAGAGCATCTGGCAATAAAGAACATAGAGAAACAGTTCCTGGACTTGAACAGAAAGAAATGGTGGCTGGACTTTATAAGAAATCTTCACATGCACTAACTGGGAACAAAAACAAATGTATAAGCATTTCTTCTCTCTCCATTATTCTGAAACTTTATTCAGATAACTGACTAAACATAATATGGACTTGTGATTTTATAAATATATTTTAAAATCAAGTTATTTATAGCACATATAAAAAGTATTTTCCCTGGGTCCTTTCCAACCCAGGGCCACCTTTATGTTAGTAGATAGTCCCAGACTAACTGAAGGCATCCATCATAGGATATTTCTATTATACAATAACCTGAATGTATCAATCAGGTTATGGAAACAAATGCTTTTGGAGAAAATCAGTATGTATATCCAATTGGTAGACTGAGAGTATAGTGTGTAAAAGGAGAAATTTTCCACAACATTAGTTAGTGAAAAAATGAATGTACAACTTTTTGTGCTAGTAAGAAAAGTATAGCATCAATATGGATATTAGATATCTCTGAGTGCTAAGCTTTAGTAACAGGATTGTTGTTGTTAGGTGCCATTGAGTTGGTATCTGACTCAGCAACCCTACACACAACAGGTGAAACACTATTGTCAGTAGTTCTCTGTTATTCATAGGGATTTCAATGGCAGATGTATTTGAGGAGTGGGCTGCCAAGTCCTTTTCCCAAGCCTACAGCACCTGGTGTTCCTAGGCAGTCTCCCATCCAAGTACTAACCAGGTCTGACCCTGCTTAGCTTCTGAAATCTGATGGGATGGGATGCCACAGAAATATGGCTGCAGGCAGTAATAGGGGATGGGCTCAGGATAGTAACAGGCCCAGACCTTGATTACTTTTCCTAATGAGAGTGAAGCACAGTATGGAAAAGTGACAACTTGAGATAATTCAAAATGTCACATTAGCTTTGAGTTTCAATCTCTTCTGCAACCAGTCTTCATAAAAACTGTTAATGAGAAGTAAATTGTACTGATTTGAGTTTTACTTCAATCTGCTTCTTGCACTAATCTTTAGAGAAAAGGTTTAGGCAATGGGATATTGTGAATAGCGCATTACAGCAGAGGTCAAGTGGTCCAATTTAGAATCTCAGCTTTGCAATTAACAGTTTCTGTGCCTAGGGCAAGAAAACAAAGAAATTAACTGTGCACGAAGGGCTGGGATTTAGCTCTGTTGGTAGAGTGCTGCTCTGAGTTCTCTGAGGCCCTGGGTTTGATCCCCAGCACTCAAAAAATGGAAGAAGGACCTGGCATCCCATTGACAAAACACTCCTGAAACAATCAGCCATTGTAAACCCCTTGGCTAGCAGAGAAGAACTGACATAGTGCTGGGCATGGTGCAGTGTTGGGTAGTGTCGCCTGTTCTACCTAGGTCAGGATGAGTCAAACTGAACTCATCAGCACCTAACAACAACCACCAAGCTGTGCCTGAACATCCATCAGGTGCCAAGCATTGTGATAGGTTAAGAGAAGATGGGTGAATAAAGGTAGAGCCCTCGAACCATTCACAAAGAGTGAAGACTGACATGTAAAAAGATAATTGGGATATCTTACGACAGATCTCTTATAGAGTTATGAACAAAAGATTGTGAGAGTCCAGATACAGTGTGATTAACCAATAATAAAATTAATAAGGATACATGTTCATCACTACTATCCAATAATAAACAATGAAAGCCATGTATGTAATTTTAACATTTTTAGGAAATATGTTGAAAATAATACGGAGGTCAAATTAACTTTAGGAATACATTTTATTTAAGCTAACATATAGTAGATCCAAATAGTAGTTCAACATACAATAGATGTAAAGTTATTAATTGATGAGATAGTTATTTTTTCACTCTTTGAAATTCAATGTGTTCTTTATTTACAGCATGCATCAATTTGGATAAGCCACATTTCAAGTGATTAGTAGCCACATGCAGCTAGTGGCTACTTTCCTGAATAATTCAACCAATCTACATTTGTTTCCATAAAGACTTAGATGTATGTGCACTGTTCAAATGGATTCTAACCTTAAAATGGGGATATATGAAAAAGACCTCTACAACAATGACTCTAACACGTGGGTTCACGAACTGATACTAGACTTACTGAAGAAGAATTTCCTGGGAATTTCATGAATAGACTTCCAGACCTTTGAAATTTGTAATCACTGGGTCTTCAAGGGAGCTTAGGAATCTATATAAAAGAATTCCCATTATTCCTGGGCATATCCAGGTTCGAGACTATTGGGAAATAAACTCAATAGGAGTTACCTGAAGAAACCAAACAGATAATTTTATTTCAGGAGGCATTCACAGAAGGATCTTCTGTGTAAATGGACCATAGGTTCAGTATTTCCTGAGAAACTACCTCTCTTCTCTTCCTGGAGCCAGCCTTGCCTTCCCTTTAGATCTCTGAACTTGCTCAGCCTGGGGCTGATGGCATCGCTATACAACTTGGCATCTCAGGAAGGTGTGAGAGCTTTGTCTTCTCCTTTGCTTCACACATTTTTGTTTGTTTTTCAGATGAGTGGTTCCAAACATGGCCATGCATCATGGCCATGTAGGTTACATGAAAATCTTCCTTGGACTCCTTCCTAGACTTACTAATTAGAAGCTTAGGAAGTGGGGCCTAGAACTGTTTTTACAAACATTTTAGGAAGCACTAGTGTATGGAAAGGGATTTGGGACGTGGTGGCCTACAGAATATTTTGTGATTGCTAGGGTTATTACTATTTTTGACAGATTTCAAATCGGTTTGCCACCATATGCAGTGTGGTATAAGGGCCTGCAGCAGTCTTTGTTTAACATCTGGTGCTGCAGCTTACTAACTATATAGCCTTGTTAGGTTATTTACCATATGTGAGCTTCTGTTTCCTCAATAAAATGAAGATAAAAAAGGTTTGACTTGTAGTTCTGTTATTACCCTAGGTTTCAATTCTTGGTCCTCTTCTTCTCAGCCACTCTTTGTAATCTCATCTAGTCTTCTGTCTTTAAAGAGTATCCACAGCTGATGACTCCAAAATTAACACCTTTAACTTTCCCTACTTCTCTCACACCAACTTTGTGTCTACCTGCCCATGCAACATCTTTGCTTGCGTACCTGAGGGACAACTAAAATCTATCATGACTAAAACATAATTCTGCCTTCAGTTTCCAAAATCAGTTTTCAACTCACTTCAGAAAAATGCCTGCTCTAAAATTCCAGCTATACAAATCACAAACTTTAGTCTCATCCTTTACTTTTTTCTTTTGCTCAGAACTCACATTGCCTGCAGCCATAGCTCTGTGGCATCTGATCCCCTCAGATCTCGGAAGCTAAGCAGGGTCGGGCCTGGTTAGTACCTGAATGGGAGACTGCCTGGGAACACCAGAAAGTGTAGGCTTGGGAAAAGGACCTGGCAACCCCCTCCCAAAAAAATCAATCTGCCATTGAAAACCCTATGCACAGCAGAGAAGCACTGACAATAGTGTTTCCCATTGTACAAAGGGTCGCTATGAGTCGGATACCGACTTGACGGCACCTAACAACAACAGCAATAGACCTCACATCAGAAAATCTTATCAGTAGCCATATGGCTCCATAAACTTTGTGGGTCAATGAAAGTGTTGCCAGAAATGATGTAAAGGATGCATAATGGAAAAAGCCATTGCTGTATTGCTCTGTACCCCATCATTATTTGCTAATAAAGGGGGAGGGAGAAAATCTTATCTGATCGGCTGTTAAAGTGTATCTAGAATTTGATAACATCTCTCCAACACTACCATTATCACTGTAGTTATTTCCTGCCTATATTATTTCAATAGCTTTTCCACTATTTTTCTTGCTTCAGTTCTTTCCTTCCCCCATGGTCTGTTCTCAACAGAGTAGTCAGAGTGAATCTTTAGAAACATAATTAAAGTCACATTACTGCTATCCTCTATTTGAGATGGCTCCCTTCTTAGAGTAAAGCCTGAAATCTTTAAAAACATCTACAAACAACATTTAGATCTGGAGCACTGGTTTCTCTTCAATTTCAGATGTTCCTCATTTACTGCTTGCATGTTATTATAATTTCTTTTAACATAACAATCTTATTTCTGGGTCTTTGCACATGTTATTTCTTCTGCCTATAGTATTCTTCTCTCAGTGTTTTATGTCCTCACTTCCTTCAGGTCTCTGGTCAAATGCTATCCTATTTATAAGGATTTCCTTGACTTACGTACTTATTTACTTTATTTATTTATTTTGGTACTAGGGGCTTGAGCTCAGGACCCTGTGCATGCTAGGCTAGTGCTTTTACATTAATGTGACTAGTTATGCCTCATATATCTCCTCCTGTCTGCTTTAACACACAAATTCTATTACTCTGTTTAGGCTCCTGAAAACCCAAAAAGAGTTTGGCTGATTTGTCTATCTCTTCCAGTTAGGTCTTACATGT
This sequence comes from Pedetes capensis, assembly GCA_007922755.1. Taxonomy (NCBI): domain Eukaryota; kingdom Metazoa; phylum Chordata; class Mammalia; order Rodentia; family Pedetidae; genus Pedetes; species Pedetes capensis. The sequence continues at coordinate 65,695 of VMDO01006932.1, read as the reverse complement.
CATTGGCCAGATAATGTAATGGCTACCCTTGGGTTATATGGCTACTTCTAGACCAATTATCAAGAGACACAAGGAGGTTCTGTAGTTCAAAATATGAATATCTAAGCAGTATGGTCTAGTTGTGGAAGAGTTTTATTTAGACAAAAATTTGGACTTGAAAAGACAATGATCTACTCTATTCCTTCTGAACAATAATTTAGTATATATAATTATAAAACTTTCCTGCCACCTTAATTGAAGCACATTAGTTTGGTGGAGAATACTAAGTAAACCAACAATTCAGGTAACTAATTCAGATGGAAATACTGGTTGAACAATCAATGTGGCCAACACAGAAACATGGCTTTAGATCCAGGTCTCCTGATTCTCATACACATAAGCTATTGTTTCTTCTTTTATTTGTCCTCTATGTTTTCTGTTTCTTTCTCACTCTTTGAAAAAGAGATAGAAACTTATAGCATCCTAGATTACCTATGAAAAATATTCACTTTAATTTGATTACTGATTTTAAAAAATCTAGATTTAAATTTTTATATATATAGAATTTATACATTATATATTCATTTTTTCTTTATAGAATTTATACATTATTGTGTATTTACTTTTTCTTTTCCTGTGTTTTGGCTTCTTAATCATTCTTTTCTTTCTCTAAGTTAGTTTGGGAAAAGAAAAGTAAATGAATTTCACATATGTATAGTTAATATAATTGTAGAGGTGAGGGAGTCTAGAAATTCAGACCAGAATTATTGTAGATCTTTTTTCTAAGTTAAAGTGAGGGGCATGGTATACAACAACAACAAAAATACTACTAAGTAAAGAGAATACCTAAGTGCCATTGTATTTGTGCACATACAGATATGTACAGCTGCTGGCTACCAAGATGAGATGAAAGCAGTAGGAAGTTGAAATTACTGACAGCATGAATGTTTGAGATGTATTTTGCATTCACGTAATCATGTTTCTGCCTCCTAGCTCTCAAGTAATTTTTATAAATCACTTTGTAAGCCCACTTTTAATAAAAGAAAATCTGTCCTTAACCTTGGTTGGAGACAGTGTCTGTACATCTGATAGGGGTATACTTAGTGGCTGGGGTTTAGCTCAGCTGGTAGAGTGTTGCTGTGCATGCTCTGAGGCCCTGGATTCTATCCTAAGCACTGCAAAAATGGGAGAAGGACCTGGCAGCCCACTCACAAAACAATTAGCCATTGAAAACCCTATGAGTAGCAGAGAAGTACTGACACAGTGTCGGGCATGGCACAGTGTTTGGGAGTGTTTCGTTTTATTGCACATAGGGTTGCTATGAGTTGGACCTGACATGATGGCGCCTAACAACAGCAACAACTACGGTTCCTCAAAGAAGTTATTAAGCTGCTGAATTAACATAGGAACACTTGGAATTTATTATATAATTTATTTTTATTTTGAGTTGTTTTCTTCATTTACTATTGAAGGTTCCCAATGGACACTACCAGTATATTTTTCTTCTCTTTCTGCTAGCTTGTCTCCATTGCCTGCACTAGACTTAAGCTGAACAGTATACTGAATATTTCTCAAAGGTAGAGATTATATTTTAGCTGATACTTTCCCTTCAAAAGCAGAAGGTAGAGGTGTGTTTCTACAAAAGAACTTACTAGGTCTCAGGCAATTTTAATCTTATTTTATTCTCACAAGGAATTTTGAGTGCAGATAGTATTATCACTGTTTTTACACTGAGGAAATTGGAAAATAAAAGGCATGTGCAACTTGCCTAAAGTTACCCTTCCAGGAGAAAGAAAATCAGTTTAAATGTTTTATGGAGATATAATGTGTACAAAAGGTATACATATCTTGAAGGCACAGCTTGATGCATTTTTTTTTTTTTTTTTTGGTGGTACTGTGGAATTGAACCCTGGGCGTAACACATGCTTTTGTAGGTGCTTTACCATTGAGCCACACTTTGAGCCCCAACTTGATACATTTTCACAAATGGAATATATCCATATAATCAATTCCACCTCAAACACAAAACACTAATTGTCAGTACCTCAGGAGTCTTCCTTGGCTCCTTTCCAATCACTGCTGTTCTCTCCACCTGGCTATTGTTAGTCCCTAAGTGAATCATGCAGTATATGCTATTTATC